>CAJVPI010000152.1:0-48235 GCA_910592345.1 Paraglomus brasilianum
GGATTTACCGAAGTAGAGGTAATCAAGGATCTCGTTGGAAAAAGGCTAAATCCCAAGGTCAATATTCGTTCCGCTCTTCCCCGAGTATTGGCTCGACACCCCCCTTGCACTTCGATTGCAAAGCCATATTCTGTATAATAAATATTAAGAAAATTAGGTTGACGTATATTGGATGGGGGACCAAGATATTAGAAATGATTTCACGACATAATTTTTCACACTTAAAATATTGACAGTATGGACACCATGTATTATGATTTTTTATACTATTAAGGAATGCATACCATATATGTGAGTTATTACATTGCCATAATAATGGAGTTACATTGTTAGTGTATTGGTTAGAGAGACATTTTCCTTCTTTATTATATGCAATTTGTTTAGCATAATGGTAAGATGATTATCAGCACAACATGGACACCATTTATTATAATTTTTTATATTGCTAAGAGATGCATACCAGGTATGAAATTTATTACATTGCCATAATAATAGTGATTTATTATTAATATATTTTTCTGAAAGACATTGCCCACCACGGGATTCAGCAATAGCACAAGCATTATTTAAAGATAATTTTTTCATTATGATAAATTCATTTTAATAAAGATTATTTTTCCAATATGAAATCATAACTAATAAAAACCAATTCTATATTCAGTATAAATAGAATATAAAGTATCTACTGGATACGGACAGCTTCTTAATAGAAGTGGAGAGTAGGATGTACTTATATTGTTGTATTAATAAATAACCGAAAAAATAATTATTCGATTGTTATGCCTTACTTTATCTGATTTCAAAGTATTATATCTAGTTTCGGTTTTTTGCCTAATAGATTTTTAGAGATACGCCAGCAGCCATTCACGTTGATAACTAGCAAATTAGAACATAATGTGCAATATCGTATATTGTTTTATCGGTAATATAAGTACGTTGAAAAATAAGATATCGAATATCTGGACATGAATGGACTATATCGCACACAGCATCATCTGTAATTCTGTAATCAAAAGACAAGTTAGGTATCGAAGTTTTATACATGAACGCGCGATTGCATAAATTGATATATCTTTGATAGAAGGTTGGGAAGAGAGATTTAAATAAACTAGATTGGGACAAGATCGTGCTATTTCAATTACAGACGCGTCAGTAAAATATATATTATACAAAGAAGCGAGACTTATGTATTTTAAATTTGGGCAAGATTGTGCTACTTTACTAATGCATCTATTAGTAATAGCTGTACACGCATCAAGACTCAGATGTAGTAGCTTCGGACAATATTTTGCAATTTCTATAATTGGTATATTACTGAAACCATGACTTCGATCAAGAATGAGAAAGCATATTAATATAGTAATATAACCTTCGGTTAACACAGGTGCCCCGTTATTCCGAAGACCCCGTTATACCGAAGGAAAATGCCGGACCGGACGCCTTCGTTATAACGGGGTTGCCTTTGTATATATATTGTTTTCTACTACTGATGGTACCAGCTTCTCTAATGTCACAAGGAGACAAAACATATTAAAAGCTGAGATAAGAACCTGTCATTATTATAGTTAATGCATTAGTAAATTTAAGTTCATTATTAAAAAATATGTAATTTATGTAGCTTACCAAAACTCGATGAAGTAGAAGAGAAAGATTATATCGAGGAGATATACAATATGCTGTTAGATCCCTTCTAATAATAAACCATTGAAATTGTTCCTTTGCAGCAGCATAACAGGGCAAGTGAGGTAATTCACCAAAAAGGGATTGGTCCCATTTTTCCATCTTTGATTCTAGTTCTTTTACAGCATTATCAAACTCATCAGAATCCTTCTTTTCTTCTGCTTTGAATACCAATACATCATGCAGTAAGGCAATCAGATCTGGACAAAGCATTTTTTGTGTTGCACCAGATGTATCCACAACATTATGATAACTTGTAACCCAAACTGAAGACTTCGGCCAAGGCTTTGCCATATTTGTTTAATTAAGCATCATACTCACTAATCAAGTTATTCTCACTACCTGTTATTGTAAGCATTAGTGCAGCTTCACATAGAGAGGAAACAGTATCTCCAGTTTGACCAACATCCTCATCAATAAAGTAGTTTCCAAGATTTAATAATGTTAATTCTGGTGATGCAGCCATGTCATGATACAGTTTGTGCCATATAGGAATCTTTTGAAGAAATGAACACTTAAGATACACTTCAAGCTCATTCTCACTTGGTGAGTTAGTAAGTGGTTGAGAAAACTGAGTGATAAGTGACTATTCAACTGACGTTTTCCTCACTATAGTAAAAGATGAGTATCTGGAGCAAGCAAACCAAATTAAAGTCTTTGAACACCAATAAGTATGTATGTCAACTATAGTTGTAGTAATATCCCAGTAAATTTATATGAAGAAAAACCTATTACTAGGTCCACTTTACTTTATGTACACACTACTCTATGTCCCCAACGCGAAGTCATTACCTCCTCCGCTTTTTTCTGCTGCGCCTTTGCGTTATTAAGCTCTTCTGTCATTGTTCGAAAAAAACCCCCAGTTCAAGATGCACTGCGGGCTGCGGTGTGATCCAACATACTAACACTGATCAGTGGCTTAATAACACAGTAAATCACTCATGTGTGCCAATAAAGACCCCGGCGCAATTTTTTCTCCTTGAGCTTTCTTCAAAATACTTCTAATAGTGCTGTAATTCTTTGGTTCCATGGTGGACTTGATGTAAATCAGTTTCATATTGATATTTTTATAGATGGAGGTAATCCTATATTAAAATTATTATAATTCAAGTAAATCATAAATGTCATTTTGGCATATAACTTAAAACTGTAATTTACATAAATTTGTATATGAGTTACAACTGTAATAATAATATTATGAGTCAAATTAGTTAATTTTTAGCCACATCAGCCTCTCACTTATGTCACATAAGACTGCAGTCTGCCCCATATATTAATATCAGTCATGTGCCTGTTATTTCATACCTGTGCGCATTTCCGTCTTATCCTTTGGCTGTTTAATAATATCTTTCATGCTGCTGACAAATTGTGTTTAGGCGAGTGTGTAAACATTACGTATTGACCATCTTTTGTGTCTTGGGATTGGTTGTAATGGCATGTGCTCCGAAATTTAACAAAGAGTTGACGTTTCTATTTGACCTGGAGATATTCTAAGACCCCAAAAGTTGATGGCTTGTATTTCTCCCATACAATGCAAGCTCGCAGTTATTAACAAAAACATGTGATTTCTTCTGAATTCTCTACCATATAACATGCGGGCACGCGCATACAAAGTAAGCACGATTATTTAAAAATAAAAAGATAAAAGTACTCAGGTCGGAAAATATTGTAGAATTTTTCTTCGTTTTGTGATTTAACTACGTTCGGTAGAAAAAAAGTCACCGAACACTTTATTTATTTAATATTAAGCATTACTGTAAAACGAGAGTATTTTTAATAGCTTGTTGATCCTATACGATACATTCTTGAACACGTCTATACATACTTTCGATAATCTCCTATAGGTCTCTGGGAATGTTTCCCACTTATGTAATTTGTGCTTATTTGCGAGTCGTACCACTCGCCATTATAGTTTATTCTATATATTAAAGAGATTCATACTCTAACAATTTTGTTTGATAAATTGCGCCTTTCAGTACACCAATTGAACCAATTATGCGTTTGACTATCAGTTGAAAGGAGGTTTCTGCAGCGACACGGAAATAAAGACCAACAAAGTTCTAATGACTTTTAAGATCCGATTGGCTGAAGTTTGAATTTAATTATATTCGTGGGTTGTTTTCTATCATTCCCTTCAATGGTTTTGTACATTTTTATCAAACAAGGGAGGACGGGTGCACTCCTCCTCCGTTAGTCTTGTAACGGAAAATCGTGTCTTTGAACCAGTGAACTAAGGTTTTTAATTGCGCAATTTGTTTACGACTTTTATTGCAAGCTGCGGTAACCGGAAATGACTTTGTTTACATTAACATTCGTAACTGTTTGTTATTCATGGATACCCAAACTATTTATGGCAGCATTTTATCAAGCAATATGCTAACATATAAAGCGTTCTTCCCACCGAGTGTATTAGTAAATAAATTTTGACACGTAGTATTTCGTATAGTAACAAGTCTCTACAAACTGCAACACGTGAACGTGCCTCTTAAACATATTGGACATTCACTGGACATTTCCTGGCCATTATTATGGACATTGGACACGTTGAATTTCCAGAATTCAACTGATTGTTATAATCTTTAGTGCTGAATTCCGTCTAAAAAAGTAAAAAAGAACACGACTCAGCGTGACCCAACTTAAGAGCAAGGAGGGTGGTAACAAGGAAAGTAAAGGGAATAACCAGTGAAAGAAGAAACCGCAGATGTATTAAATAATATGTTATGCTTTTACCGTTATTAAATAATGAGCGAGTAACGCGTTTTTAAGAGTTACCTAAATTAATTAAGAATTTCCTCTCAATGATTGGATATTCTGTCTTAAATAATGTTCCCAAAAAATTTTAAATCCAGGTTGTTAGATGGCCATTATTGAGAAACTATTTGACAATTTTGCTAGTATGTTTAGGATTGTTCTCTTATTGGAATTGCCAATCATCGCCCAAGATTTGACTAGTCTCTGGAGTATAAGTTTGCATCCATTACAGAAGAGCCTTTTGTCTTTTATGCAAGTCCACAGTTTTAGTTTATCTTTTGGGATACTTTACCCAATACAGTTAATGTATATATATTATGTCTAGTAATCATAATCCTGCAGAAATATTGACAACGTGCACCGGGCATTTAACTGATATCTTTATGTATAGACAAATCATTTATATTTCTTCATCTTTTGTTTAACTGACTATGTATAGGTAAAGGCAGAATTTAATAACAGTAAGTTATATTCACATACTGTTATTAAATTGAAACGTGACCTGCAATTGAAAACTGCAATGATACCATTTCCTACATATACGTAATCTCTTTCATCGTAGACGTAAGGAATTTATTTCTTTTTAATGCGTGGGGTACATTATCGTTATACCGCATAATTTAGAATTGCCAATAAGAGTTTCTAAAGCTTTGATTTCCTTTTACGAGTGGCTGATATAATAATAATTGATTAATTAATAAACTGTGTTACACACTGGCTGGTTTAATGAATTTTACACTTACTATTCATGAAATCAGAAACTGCTCTTCTTGATTCGGAGGACAACATTCTGCAAAACATGCATGTAATGAAACAAGTCACTTAACGGAATGCCCGTAACACGAGGATGCTCATAGTGACTGATTGGTCTGTTTTCATATAGCGACTGATGATAATTACCTTTCCTGCAACAACTCACACTCGCTTCTACTAACAGCCATCAGAGTCTCTCGTTCGCGGGCGCGAATTAAATCCTTTGTTTGGAAGATTGCGGTAGGCGGGAAATTCGTTGTTTTAGTTGCAATAGCAACTACGTCATCGATAAAATTATCTGGTTGAATAATACGACTGATCGATGTATAGATTCGTTAGATATGGAAAAATGCGCTTAACGGATAGAACGTATGATTAATAATCTTGCCTTATGAATCCCATCTTCTCTAACTCTTGAGCCGTAAACTGCCGACCCATTAGCTTGAGATAAGATAATCGTTGATCAGCCATTCGTTATTATCACGTCACGAATAACAACATGTATCTTACTATAAGCTCGTTTGCAATCGAATATCCAAATATTCTTTTGTTGATTCATTAGGATGATTATGAGTTTAATTATATTTGTACGTCACGACGCAGCGAGGGTGACTTACTTTGGAAATAGGTATGATGAACATCCTTCCGCGCAAAAACCTATAATAGTCACATCTCGTTAATTTGTATATATACACGGTAAGCCTGATAAGAAGGGAATATACATACCAAATTGCATGAATGGAGTAAAAAATATAGCATCAGGAACAGCATATACTACGTCACATAAAGCTAATGTTGTCATCCCAAATCCTATTGCTGGGCCTGAACAAGTCAATGAAAACAAACACATTAACATTCCAATAGTTTCAAAATACTGGAAAGTCTCAATAGGCATACCAACCATTAACAGCAGCAATAAGCAGTTTGGGAAAGTTGATTAAAGTGTTCAATAATGATCTGTAGTTTAATCAAGAGTGTAGGCGCCATATATGCTGACAGTCCGCTAAAATATACATATTTAGATCTTCCATCGACTCTATAATAATAAACTTACTGAACACAAACAATCGACTCTTTCACTGTCTTTTCCAACTTTGATTCGTCTGCATCGGGTGTTGGCGCCAATTCGTGTCCACTCGTATAGAATTTGCCTTTGCCTGTCATGATGGCAACTTTGACTTCAGATGACTGAGCTGCCCATATGAGAGATCGATCCCATTCCTAGCACATATAGTAACAGTTATTTGAATCGCTATTTAATGTATCATACGAAAAATTAGATTCTATATACCTTGTAAACTTCTCCATTAAGTGCATTTTTACGAGCAGGCCGATTAAACGCAATAATCGCCACACCTTTGTCTGTCAGTGTAATTTCAAAGTGTTTGACCTTTGGTATAGCCATAAATTTTAAATGATGGGATTTTCTTGTTTCTTAGATGATTGTCAAACATACTCACTATTTCGACCAATCGGTGTTGCCGGCACTCGTTAACTATTTTGCTAGAAATAAAGACAATGATATCCCCAGCATAAATATGCAACGCCTTCACAAATGACGGCACGAAATATGTCTTGACAAGTAGTAGCAGCACAGTAACAGAGACTATTTTTTTAGATGAGATTAATCTTTTATTTAAAGGAAATATTGTTCAAGATGTAAGAGAAAGGCAGAGGTTCTATTCTTACACGGCAAATTTCATATAAAATTTGAATGCGTTAAGAACATCTTGTTCAAGTTTATACTGTTCCGCCTGAAGGACCAGGGGTCACCTAAATAAAGACCTCGAAACCTCTTCACAAATGACGAAGACAATTCCGGTCAGAATAGTGTTGCTTACGAACAGATGTCTATGTAAAGATTGAATGAGATGCGCGAGCGGTAAGTTCTGGTTTTGTTATATGTAGCGAAGATAATCGTGAAACATGTCAGTGAGTAGCCAACGAACTGTTTTTGTTGGCTGACATTGAGCGTATCGATGAAGTACACTGGAAAAAAGATATCATTCAATCGGCAATTATATACTGTAAACCAATACACAAGTCTTTTCTTGATTGATCTTATGTCGTTTATGTATAGAAAGATTGTATAAATAAAATATGTATAAAAAAGAGAAAAAAACACACCAACATATGTATAGAATGTGATGGACAAATACAAAGAAAAAGAGAAAGAAAAAGGGAAGAAAAAAAACATAAAAAAAAAATAAAGCAGTTAACCGTATCAAAAGTCTATACATAATTACAGATAATAGGCGGAGGGAGTTTAGACCATCAAGAAGAAAAGTTTTTACAAAAGAGAGGCGATTTTTTGTTCTAACCTGCTTTGTTCAGAGGACTACAAAGTACGAGATAAAAAAGGATAAAATATTAAACACTATCGCATCGATATGATTTTGAACAAGATTAACTACAACAGCGATAGTAAATAAGACTATGTTACCAATTCAAATCCTTTTTTGATATCTCTGAAAGTAGGTAAAAATGATAACGAAAATCGAGAAGATCTCTACAAGCAAAACAAATAAATTTCTCTCAAAATAGACATAATAAAACACAAAATCAATGATTAACGGGAACATGTATATATGTGATGATAAAAGAAAAAGCTATTCTTAAAAGTGGAAAAGTAATCTGAATAAAGAAGTAATAGAATGGTAAAACAAAAGATTGGAAAAAGACGAAAAAAAATATGTGAATATGACCTAGAGATAAAAATATTTCTCATAATACAATTAAAAGCCACGTACAAAATCTAGTTCAACTACAAGCCATTGAGAAGGACAGCATTCATTGATATCCGTATGTTGAAGAATATAAAATCCATTCTTACTCAAACGTTCGGGTTCACGTCCCTCACAAATCATAGGGAAGCGGTAATAAGAAGAGTAAATGAAATGAAATAACGAAACTGACCCAATCTCAAGGGAGACTACTACCTCCATCACTTAGATCAAAGCCAATATTACCGCTATTACCATTTCGATCTCCACTAGCTTTTATCTGAAGACGTTTCACCAGCTCCTCAAGCTTCTGATTGCGGCTACTTTGATCGCGCAAACTTTGTTTGAGGTCGCGAATATAGTCGACTGATTTGCGGAGGATTACGCCTTTATTGGGTTTGTTTGAATTGTCGGCGTAGGTTTCAGGAAGGAGAGTGGATAGCTCATGAATTCTCTCGTTGATATGGTCCCGACGACGACGTTCAACTGTGTATATGACAAAGGGTAAAGAAACAGTTAGGGATATGTAGTTTTATAGTACGATTAGCTCATAGCGATCTTAGAAATACTCACCAGCATTATGGGACTCACGACGGCGGCGCTTTTTCTCAGTCTGCAGGGCCCTAATAGTTGTATAAAGAAATTTCTTAGTATGATGTGATTGAATTTTTGTGATGAAGCTTGTAATCCGTTGTCTTTTGCCTTTATCTCTCGTTTGATACAACACCAAGCTCTCTCTTGATGCATCGATTGTCTAGGTTTAATCTCACTTAAGAATATTCACTCTTTCAGATTCTAAACCCATATTTATTCCGCTCATTCCATATACAATACTTACTGTTGCCTAGATACGTTGTCTTCAGCTTCGACTTGGATCATTTCAGTTACTAACGACATATCACCCCCAGGAGTGAATTGTAACGAGCCAGAATACGCACTATGATCTCCCCAGTCGGCTTGAACTCTGTATGCCGGCACCGACGCACTGTATGCTGGCAAACTAAACGGTATGGCATTATTAGCTCCAGGGAAACTGTTATCGGGAGTACAGAATCCGAACTGATTCTTCTTAACGACACCCATCGGAAGAGCTGCAGTTGTAGTAGGTGGAGCACTAGAGGAGAGATCGAACCCAAACTCTGCGGTATCCGGTCCAGGAGAATAGACGGATGCTTGGGTTCCGGGCGATTCACCAAATTGGGAGTCAACTTCAACGTTGCTGGTTGGAATAGGCACGCTAGCAGTGCCAAACTCATCTATGTCATCTAATGGCGAATTGGATGAAGGAGATATGATATTATTGTGATCGGTATAATCCAATTCAGTTGCCATGTTGTCGAGTGCCTCCTGTTTAATAATTCGAGAATGATAAGCGGAGTTCGCTAATAGACCGGGATCTATAGTACCCGAGTACGAGTTGTTTGGGGTTGGAGGTGCGCCATTAGTGCTTGTACGGCTGCGTCTTTGAGTCTGCTCAATATGGTATGGAGTTGGGTTTACTAGACGCGATTGTGTTTGCTGATGCTGTACGTAACTTGTGCCAAACAGAGCCTGCTGTTCATATCCCTGTTGTCCTTGCATGGCTTGTGGGCTGGAGTGGGGCTCTATTAATTACAGCTACACTTTCGTTATAGGTGAAGGTTAGGAAGCAGGGCGAGGGGAGCGTATTATTACGATTATTATTATGTATTATTATATTCTTGTAGTTGTATATGGTAGAATCTAGTGTTATTAGCAGAGAGAGATCTTTATTGCGTTCTAAGGACGGACGTTATGGAGTGTTGTATTATGCAGAAATATATTTGCAAATAGTATGTCGTCGCGCGACGGGTTTAATGTGATTACTTGTGGTAAGAGTTGAGTATTCTTTATATAACAGAGAGTTTGGGATAAGTGTGTTAAAAATATTCTCTACAAAAAAATTTTTTCCCACTTCTCTGGAGTGTATATATGAAATAGATATGTATATATATTATCAATATAGTATTTGTCAGTATATATGTATGAAGCTAACGAAGCGAGTTCCTTTTCGTTTATGCGGTAAGAGCGAAGTACAAAACTAATCGAAGTTGTGTGGAAAATGCGCACCATAAAAAGGTGAGTAGCAATAAATAAAATCCGGGGGGGGGGGTGTATAAACACAAAGGATACATATACATATACTAATAATACATCAAATCTGCAGAGTATAAATAATATAAATATGATAAATAATGCAAGTCGAATTATTCGAATATGTGACCAGAACTAAGACATGTATTATTATAATAAGACGCACATACAAATAATTAATAATCTCTCGACAATTACCATTGTTTTTTGTTTACTATGACCATATGGCTCTGGTTTCTACTAATATACCACTTACTGTTTCCAGCGAAAAAAATACAATACTGCGGAGATAATATTCAAGTCGATCTGAGTGATGGCTTTACAATAGAGTATGTGGAAACAACAGCCAGGCAATAATATTAATACACGTATACTACAATTATGAATCCGTGACGTAGCATGTTCTTGACACCATTTTATAAACCTCTTTTTCTTCAATCGATGACGCGGAAACCGTTTGGTGAAATAATCTTGGTCTTGCGTTGAAACATTGAAACATGTAAACAGGAATAAGACCGAATGTCTAATTACTGTACCAATTGCGATAGTAAAGAGTTGATGTGGCTATGGTTGTGATCGTTTTAATGTTACCAGTGTTACGGGTGCATATATTCTTTATCTATTATACCCAAGCCACTTGAACTCGTCTCTGGTTGGTTAATCTCTGATATCAAGCTGCATCCACATCGAGTCTGAGGAAAATAGGAGATTTATGCACTCTTTCATACAAAGACATTTTTTTTTAAACGTCAGATATCTTGGCAGTAATTCATAGATGGGAGGGAACAGTAAAAGCTGCACAAACCGTTCGTACATAGATTTTGTCACTTGTCAATAGAGAACTGCTGTCTGCATGGTAGAGTGACAATAGAGGATAATTGTAACTATAGTGTCACTAAGCGAGCGTTTGGTGTAATTGTGATTATTAAACGATGGATATATATATGCGACTATTACAAACAAAACAGATAAGATTGTCTCTGATTATCAACAATTGCCACAATAACAACACATAATTATCATTGTGACTAAAAAACGAGCGTCAGTCTTATTGAGGTTAGTCGTTCGTTGATAATTAACACAATAATATTATTCTGTCTATTAAACTTGCATGCAAATCGAACGGGAGAATTAAACGCAATAGCGGGGGGTGCGCATGCAAGTCAGTTTGTATCGAGTAATGATATTGCCAACCAAGACTTTGGCCAACGTAGCTTTGCAGTTAAGAGAGCACATTGACTTTGCATTTTGCAGGGTCTTTTCTAAAATAGACATGAAATAGAGAGAAAGGCTGTCAATAAACAATGTTTTTCATAATATAGGAAATAATGTAAAATAATAGCGACGATAAAGGAAGCTTAAACATCATACTGCGCTTGTTTGCCTTAATAAATAACTGCTTATTCAATCCACTTGTTGCTTTCAGTCATTAAGTGCTTCCCTTATCAGTCAAATGTATATCCAAATGGGACAGTCACAATTATTCCCTTCCCCCTTTTTCTTTCGACCACTAAGAACGAAGTTTTGTTTGCGGCAAAGAATGTATAATAAAGACAGGATTATGATCATTTGACATGTAAGCTGTTTTATCTCTTCATTGTCAAAACACTGATATAGTAAAAACACAAATAGAATAGGAATTGCGATATAAGTCAACAGGTTTATTATTCGAAGCTATTTGGTGTATATTACAAATGCTCACCTTCATCATCCAAATTAAGCCTAGTCAATAACATATACATATTCTCAATGACATCACTAACACCAGTTCAATGTCATACTAAATATGGCACTTATTTTCGTAATGAAACATTGCACTAAATATGTATATCACAAAAAGGAAATAGAGGAAATCTAGGGGTTGAGACTGCAATCCCGACCCCCCGTCTTTTGACAAATTTATTTGCGAGGAGGAAAAGAGAGCGCTTGTCCTTACAGGAATGTCTGGTTCAAGTGGCTATAATACAAGGTCTTTCCTGTACATTTTGTCATAGCCTCCATGTCCCTATTTGTCAATACTTTTACTATGCCTTCGTCCCTTCTCGAGCCTAACACTTGATTTCTCACGTGCGAAATGTCGACGCATACGTAATCTTCAACCATCACTGTTAATTCAATCTTCTTTTCCAACATGGGATATACCCCTAATACCAAATTGCTCCCCACATCATTCCGTTTCTGGCTTGCATCAGCGCCGTAGATGCCTTATTAACCCTAAGCGACTTTCTGATTTTCTTAAAAATAAATATACGAGTGGAAACAATGGAATGACGGAGAAGAGCGAACAACAGAAAGAAAAAAAGGAATCTGAAAGGGGGTACAAAAAGGGACATCGGCGTTACGACATGGAAGATATGGTTAGTGAGTATGTACGATAACGTAATTGTTAATCCAGCGTATACTAAAATTAATATCAATGTCCCTTGTCTATTGTTTCATAATTTCAACCTAATAACCTTGAGCTTTTGTGTCTAGGAAGAAAAGGGAAGGGAAGCCCTATTTTTTTTCCTAACTTTTGCATATTGTACCCAGATTCAGTTGCAAGGAGTTTAATCTCATAGTCGTGTTACATGGATTATATTATTGACATTATAAGCATCAAGCAAACAAGTTCATGCAAACTTGTCAAGACGTAATGTATTGTGATTTGAACTTGTTTAAATTCGAGGTATTTTTAACACCAGAGGCTGATTAGCATTATAGATGAGGTCAGAAAGATGCTTTAGTACTAGTTCATGGATCGAGTGGCGGGAACCTGAACAAATGTCTGGTAATGCGTGTCATACAGTATCCTACAATAAAATTTTAGGTTGCATAGTCCTGCACAAGCGTTGCTGTCAGTTTTAACAAAAACTCGTGATGTTGTATTTTTGATTTGTATGTTCCACTATTCAATTTAATTAGGCATTGAATTGAAGCAAAGACAAATTCCTGCGATTTAACCAAATGTAGTGTGTGCTTATTTGTAACCAGCAATCAAGAAGCTAGCACATTTGCATGTAATATTAGCTACTCGATCTTCAATTCGTGGCCAAAATCAAGTAACAGATATGGTTTCAAACTCAGCTTCATGAGTGATAGTTTACAATTATAGCAAACATGTCAGAAATATATCGCTTTCTGTTACTATTGTGTATAGGCTCGATTTTCCAGAGAGTCAAACACATGTTAATGTCAAAATTATTACCTATATTATGCAAGTAACACGTTCCAACAAAAAGTGAGAATATGGGCACCACACCTCGAACTCTTATGGCTAATAATTCTACATGGCTGATATTCTGTGTTCTTTTTTATCTTCTTGGCACAAGATGGAATGTAAAAGGGGTTAATTATTCTTCGCGAGAATGCAGATCATATCTTAATTAAACATAGCCTCCGTCTGTTAGTGTAACTCCCATTTCGGCTATAATCGGACCGAAACATCTTTATAGAAATCTGCCTAGCTTGTTATACGAAAAAAAGGGGAATGTTAAAAGTGGACATTCAAAATTTTTTTGGCACAATTCACGGCATTTAACGATAACAGCCGGGAAAAGCCATCGGGTTTCGTCGTACAACCTTTAAGTCCAAATATTGACGGCGAATTCTTGTATCAATGGAGATTATTCCGCTATTAATATTTTAATAGCCAATTTTAGCAGGATATTAAAACATCACACATAATTAATATACCTGTCTAAACCGGTACTCAGCCACCCACCTGCTATGTCCATTCCTAAATACGTATCCGTAACTATTCCATCATTTTCGAGGTTATATTATTTGTCATCGATCGTGTGGATTGATGTGCTGGTTGTCGCGAGTGTTGTATTTAGTTCAATGGCAAGTCTTATCTATCAGATTGTCGTCTGTCACATTATCTCGTTCTAAATGCCACAATTTACCAACATTTAATATATGCCTTTTCAGTAACTTACATATGAATATTAAATTATTGATACAAATTTTGTTAAGTTTTTATTTCGGCTATTAGATGGGTTGGTTGCCGGTTTTAAAATTTTTTGCGTCTTGTCTGTTGCTTTTTACGAGCTTTTCCAACTGAAGGCTACTATAGAGATAGTTTGACTAGGCGTCAGCAAGAAATTTTCCAAGAAATAAAAGTCACAGCATAACAATAATTAATTTAATTTACAATGTCTTCTGCTTGCCAAAACCGATAAAAAGCTAAAAACTATTATTAAAAGTTATTTGGAAACTTTAAGTATTGGTTCAAGCAACAACAATAAAGTAGAGAAGAGTAGTATAGAGCAGGGAGCTTATAACAAACAGATTTACGGTTTATAGGAACCAGTAAGGTTTTCTAGTTCAACAGTATTGCACTCGGTAATGTTAATGAACTTGATGGTTAATTGGATATGTGCATATTGACGTGTATATACGGCGTGCCGCATTAAGATTTAACTCTCAGGGAACCGGGTCTATTTATGCCTAATATTACAAAGCGTTTATTCTCGAATGGGTCCTCTATCAGTCTTCTGAGGATGCAGCCTTGGTAAAGCAAAAATAATTTATTCGTAAATAATTATTTGCAACAAATATAATGACATACGCAAATGGTATTGTACTAAATTATTTATCAATTATTTAAATCTGTATTATTTATTATAATCTAATACTTTGCACAAAAGATATTCGAAATGCTCGTTTTACGTTAAGGTTATTATATACAATGTGCGAAATAGTCGTGAGAATGTCGTTTTTATTTAGAATAAATCAAAATAATATACTGCCTATGATATGGTAACCAAGATTACTTAGTAGTTTATCTTATTATCATTTCTTGCAATTATTTCCTCCAACCTTCTTGGCATGCTACGAGCCAAATTAACAAAAGTCTCAGTTTCAACTCTATTCCATTATCTCAAGAAAAGAATCTTTGGCGATTGCTTTTTTCCTTCTAATAATTTGTTGACTGGTTACTCCACAAATGGTTGATATCTGGGCTATTAGACGGCCAATCCATAATTTTGGGCATCATACGAGAAGTTCCATCGTTTCCTTATCTTTATGCTTCAGATTATTATCTTGTTGGGACATCCAACTAAGGGCGTTTGCGTTAGCAAAAAAAAAAAATTCTTTTACGATAAAGCACACCGTTCATGATATCTGTAATTATAGTTTATGAGAGATACACTCACCGGACAAAAGTTTGTACTCAAAACTATTAAATAAACTATTACCAATTTTATATCTTTTGTTCTTAAAAAAAAGTTAACGTCAAACTTGTATCTGATGAGCTTTTGTTAAGACAAAAAATTGAAGACATTCAATTTCTTATATCCAACCATTAAAAAATTTATATTGCTTCCTAATTTTAATACCCCTCAATCCTTCTGGATATACAATCAATAAACTTCAGATCTTCCACGAGGAATTTGCACTCACTCTTGTTTTAAAAAATTTTCTAGTTTTCCTGAATTTCATGAACGTTTGGGACGACTTTTTTAACCTTTGACCAAGTTTATTCCACAAATGCTTAATTGGATTAAAGTCTGGTGACTGATAAGGCCAACCTTCAACATCTTGAGAACAAGACCTTTCAAATAATATAAAATTGCAATTGTTTATTTGGTGATATTTAAGAGAAAAATGCAAAAATAAGAACAAGACGGATGCCAATTTTTGTTTCAATAATAGAAACTCGTCAGATACACGTTTAGTAATTGTCCTGTGTATACCAATATAAAACTTTTTGCAACACATAATAGGTGAGAAAAATAATATGTAAACGCGTAAACAATGCTTATATCTTCGATAACAAATTATTTCTCTAATTTTATACATATTGTAGACATATGAATTTTCGACTCTGTATTTGCGTCACATCCTCACTCCGAGATCATAACTTCGCGTGTAAAATAGGGTTAAAATCGTTCCAAAAATAAAATAACTGTGTCTGTATACCGAGCATGTCATATAAACTCGATTACCTCAGACAGGCAATGCTTTGCTTGTAATGAGAATACATTGTTTAGGATAACTAGAATAGTCTGTGAGAGCAAACGCTCAGAACACCAATATTTATCCTTAGTTAACGTAAAAACTGTGTCCCAAAGGTGAGTACATACAGCAGCTTTTTGAACGTGTGAAATAAGAATAAATACTAATACTATAATGTCACGTTTAACTGCCACATTCAACCCAGATTCCAAGTGCAAGGTGAATTTAATTATGGTGCCGAAGTCATAACTCGACAATAACGTGAAATTGTTTCAATTTTCTAGTGACGATTAGACCAATGGAATTGCGAAATTTTAATTATGGATAATTGATAAACTATTACGTTTTCGTGTTCTATAATTTTGGGGTAATTACGATGTGATTTAAACTTAGTAACAGCCCATTCTGCGGCTCTACCCTTTAAATGGGAATCCAAGAAGCTGTCTCTTTATAAGTCAGCATAACTATAGTTACAAAGTCGTCTAGTTTCTCATTTTACATAAAGAACCCAATATCGTTCTATAAAATTGCAATAAAATTTGGGTATCGTTCAAGACACGTCCTCTTTCGATAATTGCTTCTTCTAATAGCTTCTTCTAATATTAATCGTTGTTGTTGAAGCTAAATTATCAAGTTGACAATTATATAGGCTTTCTATAGTGATATCTACAGGTATCGTTGATTTCGTCTATCAACAAGATGCTCAAACCGCTTTGTCAGCAGTTAGGAGGCTTACTTGGTTATTGGCATTGGAATATGCTGAGTAGACTTGGCGCGCACCAATGAGAATAATAACGAAATAAGGGTAGTCCGAGCATAGAGCGAGTTGTCAAAGTAGTGGGAGGATTTTTGAAATAGATGAAATGACTCGTATGTAACTTCTAAGTGGCATAATCGATATTATAATAATTAGTTAGTTATTTTATGACGCGGCGATTTATTTACTGAAAACGAGAACATACCTGTTTGCTGAAAAGTCGCGAATATCTGAATAAAACAACTTTTTTATTGCATTATTATTCTATTCGGTGCAGTACGCGTCAATAATGAGGATTTGTGTGTGTACGCCAATGTGCAGAATTTTCGCTCTTGTGCGTACTCTTTCGTGTCGTTGTTAAGTGTTAAGGGTTCATTGTTTGAGGACTTGTTTGTGAGTTGTAGCAAATTGTCGTCTGTGCAGAATATGGAGTGGCAGCAAAGATTTGTTCGTTGCATATTTAACTTGTGGATAACGTAGCGTCTGAGTATATATGAGTAGACTGTCTAAATGTTTACCATTACTTTACTCACCGAATCTTGTCGTCTACCATGTGTTTGAGACGCTAATAATAGGTTGGGCTCGGAAATATTTGCTTGCGACTCGTGTGACCATTGTATATCGGGACTGGTAACTTTGTTCCTGAGTCCAGCCGAAATTACTTCAACAATCACGTCTGTGAAAGGTGTCGCATCCATTGAGCCAACAAACGCGTGTTTGAACTCTTTCATCGATTATGTTGTTGATAAACCGTGTCGTTACAGGACTTGTTCGGATGCACGAAATATGGAGTAGCGACAAACGGTATTTGTATTTGTGCTTTGGAGGAGGAAAGGAGACGCGAAACAATATATGTGCAGTGGAGAGAAGCGCCTGAGTAATATATGAGTAGACGCGTGTTTATCGGCTATGTGGTCGGTAAACCATATCGTTACAGGACTTGTTCGTGAGTTGTAGCGCACTGTCGTATGTGCAAAATATGGAGTGGCGTAAAGGATTGTTTGTTGTATTTATTCAGCTCTGTGATGGAGAAGTCTAGCCAGTTTGTGTAGGCGAGATTTTTGTTTTAATGGCTTTCAGTTGAAGATTCTCAGCAATAGCATGTCCACAGAGGCAAACCATGCCAGGATGTCTAACAAAATGCAAATACCAAAATATGAGATTAACAAGATTTTGACTCAAAAAATCAAGCTACAGAGCTACCCATTTGATTCTGCATGTATATAATTAACAATATTATGATCTATCATAATGTTCTCCTGTGCATATTCATCAAAGAGACGCTGTGTCTGCTGCAGACTGAAGTATGGGTTTTTGAGGGATTCAGCAGCATTGAAAAGTGATATGTGTTGATCAAATACAGTTCCACAGGCAACTATTACTATGCAATAGAGAAGCGTCTAGGTGTTCGTGCGTTGTAGCAACTGTCGTATGTGCGCAATATGGGATTGTTCGTTGTACATTTAACTTTTAAATTGTACGTTGGATTTGCGCTTTGGAGGAGAACATGTTGTGAAGCGATGCATGCGCAATAGAGAGAAGCGTCTGGGTGTGTATGTATGAGTAGACGTGTGTTTGAACTCTTGATTAGTTAGTGGTCGACAAACCGTGTCATTGTGAGTTCGTTGCTTGATGACTTGTTCGTGTCGTATGTGCGTAATATGGATTGGTGACAAAGGTCTATTGCGTTGTATATTTAACTTATAGATAACATTGTATTTGCGCTTTGGTTGTTGTGAGAATGGAGAGAAGCATCTGGGTATATACTTATGAGTGGACGCGTGTTCGATGACGAAGATGACAACCAATAGTAATAGTAAAGCATAAACGGTTTTCGATGAAATTTATGTTAATGCACTGTCGATGAAATAAAATAATTGTCGGCGAAATGAACCGAACCCCCACAGCCATTATCGATCATGTTATAACATGTCCATAATTGGAATCGGTTTATTATTATCGGGCAGACCCATCATATTAGATTAAACAAGATTATTATTATGATAGTTGGAGGAAACTCTGATATTACCACAATCCAACACGAATATCGATAATATATTCTAATAATTATGAAGGCAACTATATTCTTAATTGGCCAATCACCTATCGGATTCTTTAACAGTTGATTAATTTATCAAAATTGATAATGAGCTCAAAAAATACAGCTCTTTATTATCACAGTAGTTCACCATGGTTGCGAGAGGAATACGTCATAGTCACCTCTTGTTCTAATCTATAATATTTTTTATCTTTAGCGCTTATGTGTAGCTTGACAATAAAGTCATACTCTAAAGCTTCATATGGGCTGTAAGCAGAGATCCTGAACTTGAGAAGTAACTGGCTAAGAATGGATGATAGAGTATGTAGTATCCCAAAATATGGTTAAAATATTAAAAGACTAGGCTCGTGTTTAATGGTTAGTCGTTATTGACAACAAACATTGTTGTCAGCATGCATTATCTAATACCTAAGCAGTTGTTACTATTACGTTCTACAGTAAATGAATAAATTATTTGTTCCTCGGGAGAAAATGTCATTCATAGTAATAGTTCTGATGGTTTTGGGTATGATAAACCACTCATCAGTTTCACAAGAATCAAAACTTACTCGAAAAAAGTGATGTCAAACGTATACACAATATATTATTAATCCGTTTATTCTAGGAAGTTACACGAATACATTATTTATTATCTGACTAAGTAATCAAACCGCCAAGCAAGCATCTAGTGTCGAAAGTAGCACGTGAAGAGTACCGCGCCCCGTCAATAACATGTTAATTTCACGTCCGTCACCCAAGTAGCCGCATGTTGAGTAACATCTTCAACCTCAATGATAGTCTTGGTGGCTTTAGTTGTAGTAACGGTATCGGTTCGGTTGCCATATCCAGCAAGGAAATTGAATTTTGGATACTCTGATGAGGTTGAGGATCTTTCTCGGGGAACAGGTGAGCTTCAATCCTTATGCAGCGCGGCTTCATAAACGTAAAATGTAACGTCAATTTCATATTCTCCAACTAGTTAGATAATAAGAATGTGAGAGTTAAGACATATGCGCATCTAGTCGCGAGATACTCCATATTGTTCCCGTGACCAATGGAATGCTTACTTTTATTTTAACTTTAGAGCACCACTCTCATGTTCTCCTCGTATGAACTTCAGGTTTCTAAATAAACCGCAGCAACCACCAACAAATTCGTCTTCTTCCTCATATATCTCAATGCGTCTGTTGCTTATCGAGGAGAATCTTTTTACAAGGAAGCCAGGATTCTTTCGTTGTGCCAACAAAACTACCGAGTTTCTTCCTACTAAAGACGGTATTTGTAACAGTGTCGCATTATTGATGGAAGACCTAGGTGCGTTAGACAATGTGCCAACAGTTTCCATGCTTAATATCACCATGCATGGATGTGCCGTAAACAATATCTTTTTATAATTCAGATGTGCCTCGTGGGAAATGACTCACGATGTCGTTTTTCATGGCGACTTAGTCCGTAACTAGCTTGTTTGTTGTTTTGACTGTTTTTCCTTACGTAATAAATCGTTTGTTTAGAAATTCTAATCTTGGTGTGTAAATTATGCCATGTCAGCCAGCACAACGTTAGAAACGGCAATGTTGGTGTCCACACCCAGCAACCTTCATGGTGATCCTTGAACTATGAGTAATAATGTGATCTGGCGCAAACGTTGACAAGGCTAACAGCATACGTCAACTATACGTACATAACATCGAATGTTAACTAACTTCATTTATTTAAGTAATCAATAAATGACAGTTCAATGACGTTCCACGAAATTACGAGAGTGAATGACGTACAAATTCGTGTGAGTATTTTAATCGATCGACAAAATAATACTAACAAGCAAATTTCATCAAAGAGTAAGATTAGACGTTTCATTTACTGGAATACCTTCGTTGTATTGATAATCATGTGTCAATAGGTTTTGCAATTTGAGCCTAAATTAGTTGGTGTTATTGAGGTTAGAACCGCGGCTGTTCCTTGACTGGTTATGTCAGCATTGAGACAGTGAACGAATGTATTTCCTTTTGCCAGATAACAAATCGATTAATGTTTGAGTCATATGCGTTAATATTTATCGTGACTATTTGATCAAGTGATGTCATATTATTGTCTTAGTACGATTTAATTGAATACAGCAGCTGCTTTGGTCAGCCCCAGTAGCAAGAATTTTAAAAGCGTATATGGAATATTGGTGGTAAGTAATCACATGATACAAAGTATACTTTTCATAGGAGGTTAAATAATACGTTTGTCAATTTCTTGAAAGAAGAACCGCAAGGGGGAAGCGATATGCACTGATCGTGATAGTAGCGGTTGTCTTGGCGATTATCTAAGCGTAGACCAGTCTGATTTAAAGGCTGATCCGTGAAATAAAAACAAACAAATAAACAAATAAGCAGGTTATTTAAATTATGGACACCAATAATACTAATACTGGTTTTTCATTTCCCATATACTGGTTTATTATTTCCCATATTTAGTATATCTTGTGAAATTATAATATATAAGGAGATTCGATTATTATCTAGTTCAAAGTAAAAATTCGATGAACTAGTTTATCGTCTGCGTAAACAGCCGATGAAAAATGGGTTCCAAATTGTTCTTCGCGCAACACAACCATCGCGTTCCATGTTTTTATTTATTGGCGCTGAAATAATGCAATAATAACTTATACACATGCGCATATCCATGCTATGTCTGTAGTAAAGAGATCTCTTGAGTGTGGAATTCTTACTTTCAGTAACATTTGATTCTCGGTTTTACGCTTAACCAAATGCACTTGCCTGCGTACTCTGGATATACATTATAGACAAGAGTTAAATATAATTCCTGGGAAATTGGATGTATTTCTTACTGCTACTAAAAAATTAATGTATATTGACACAAGGTAACATTCATTTCTTTGAGAAGCATATAAATGATGTAACGGTGCAATCTCTTCCTATTCTGACCTGCTCAAGATCCAAGAGTGCATTGCGTATCGAATTCTTTTTTCCTATAGTTTGTTTTCCTGCAAATTGTTGCTGCATTCTTTTGCCTCTCAACAATGCCTCTGAATTAGAACATTTATTTTCAAATTCATATGAAAAGAATATAGTAGGTAAGTCTCTTAATCGACACGGGATATTATGAGAATATATTCTATAATCACGAGATTTTTGTTCAATAGACTTCTTCCCATTACAAAAAGTACAGCCATCAAATGGTTTTTATATATCATGACAACAAGAACTGCTGATAAAGATAAACAATTCCCTATCAATGTTATATAATCGGAAATGCGCGTTTATTCCAAAAGGGATATCGTGTGAATAATATTATGGTTAACATTCGAAGGTTTACTCACGCTATTAAAGATCAAATAGGATTAGTATGAGAAAAAGTTTGAAAAGGGCAAAAATTTTATTCCGACTTATTATAATACGTTTATCAACAATGAAGACAATTCGCAGGAATCAAGCTAACAACAGAAAATAATTCTAATTTGCACGTAGAATGCAGACCAAAGCTAATATCTGCAAATCGACGTCTGGGAAGTTTATAGCACAACCTAAACATTTTTGCAAATGGTTCATTGTCGTAAGCGACTATAATAAAAACCGAATAATCTCAAAAAAAGTGCTTGGTTTGCACTGTAAACAATTGTAAGTCTAATGAATTAGAGAATAAACAAAGTTGGAATTTCGTGCACATACATACCTTCGCGTTTGTCAATGTTGTGCCGACTACTGCGGAAGAGCGATTAGTATCGACCCTTGGAATTTATCTATCGCCAACGGAGCGTGGCTTCTCCTATCAATAGTTAATTCTACTTTACAGTTAGTGACCTTGTAATCTCAACTTGCGATAACCTCTGCGTCGTTAGTGTACGCTAATCCTAGATAACGTACTTGTCCTCGAGTCAAATGCACGACTATCTACTGTGGTCAGTAGTAGGTCTCCAAACCAAATAAACGCGTTTCTAAAACGATTAAATTATCGTAATTTATGCCACTCGGACAAGAGACGATTATCCTTTGTCGATATAGAGATTAGCGAATTTAAACTATACCGATCAATTCAGGGCAAAAAAAATAGTTTATATTCAGAGTAAATGCGATACTCGTTTATTGACAAGAGAATAATACAATACTAATGACCACGGAAGCAAAACATACCGAACTCTAGCTGAAACTTGCGCTGCTTTTATATATCTACAGTATGGGAAGAAAAAACTTGCCTCATTTAAGTCTGTAAAACTTGCCAATTTTATTAAAAGTTAATTCGTTTACCACCATTCTCAATAATTTCGTCACAACGTCTTTTCATCGATCCTATTAAATTTTTTATAATAGCGTCTGGAATATTATCCCACTCCTCGACCATGCGCAAGTCATCAAGATTTTTTGGTTGCCATTTCTCTTAACAATACTCCATAAGTTTTCTATGGGGGTTGAGGTCTGGAATATTAGATGGCATAATATGAAAGATTCTCATACAAGATTGCAAGCTTTGCCCATAGATCCACCAACTCATTCAACATTGCCTGCTCTCAAAGACTCAATATGTCTGTAGATATGTATTCTGAGCGAAATCACAAATGACATGACAGCTGATTATGGTGATGCGTGACACACTTTAAAAAGTCCACTCTAGCTACAGCAACATTTTCCTGATAAATTCATAATATCTAATATGGAGCAAACTGCAACAAAACCAGACAAAATGAACATTTGATTATGTGAGTTAATACTGGTTGATGTTGTAATTGCAATATGATTGTGATAGGATAACATTCACTAGTCTTATCTTTGAAACAATTTATATCATAACCTTCACTATAGCACAAAACCACCTAACACACATTGTAAAAGCATTCACAACCCAATGCACGTTGTAATGCATTCCACTCTGCTGAACAAATGCTACTCTATGAACCCCCATTGCTCCTCTATTAACCCATACTGTTTCTTGTCCCCTCCATTGATCTTTGAAATGAGTTTATTATTAGTTGCATCTTTATCAATATAGATATCATAAATGTTATCTGGAAATGCTATCAAATTGATTCACTGATATGTTATATCGAATTACCTTGCCGAATTTTTGTCACATGAAAAAAATCTTATGGTGATGCTTCATGGTGACACTTTTTATACCCCCTTGATTATTTCATTTATACCATGATTAGTTTCTTATATTTGTCACTATTGTCACTATGAAAATAAAACTTCTAGAAAAAAAAAACAAAACTTTTCCATGATACCTATATACGATATATGCTATACATACCTACGACATATAATTATTTGTCTTTTCAATTTGTGAGGATTCGGAAGTTTTAGGGTTTATCCAGGAATCAAGCCCAGTTTTTTAAGACTTGGAACAAAGTTTAATGTACCGAATTAACTTTATCTACGCTTTTTCGTTTTTCGTTTTTTCACGTCTTTTTTATTAATTCCTTTCTTTGAAGTTTCCTCAATTTCGTCGTCTCCCAACGTTGCATCACTCTTTTTCATCTTCCGTTTTTTCACGTCTTTATTATACATTCCCTTCCTTGACGCATCCTCATTTTTATCGTCTCCCGATATCGCATCACTAGATCGTTTATTCGCGCCTTTATTATTAATTCCCAAGTGCATATTGGGTTATTTTATTAATCCATCCCGGAATTTTCTGACAATCTTCGCCTTTAGCTGTCTTGTATTTTTGCGGGGGAAATTTTTCAAAGACGTCCGGTGGCACGACAAAATATACATTAATGTTATTCACGTCTTCTCTCCACGCGAGCAAGCTGTTAAGTAAATAATAGGCAAAGGTCCTAATGGTACGCTGAGCATGGTATTCGATTGGATTAAAGGCGAAAAATTAACATTTAAAAATTACTTGTGACAATGCGGGTGGACAGAATAAAAATAATACTACCATTTGATTTTATCTGTATTTGGTAATTTGCGGTTATTATGAATGTATCGGACTAATTTTATGGTGTCTGGGCATAACTAAATTCAAGTGTGATGGTAGTTTTGGATGGATAAAAAGCTTTATAGAAAAACAACTGTGGGTTGTGTGAATCATATTGTTGAGGTTGTGAACAACTGGATTAAATAAGGCTCAGCGTTACGATAACGGAAAAGGGTTTCAATACTTAGATCTTAATTTCGTATTGGAGTTTTGCGTTCCTTTATTTAGTTGCACCTACGATTGAACGCTAAAGGTGCTCCTAATTCCGTATTGGGGATTTTCTTTGAAAGAATTGAATGGTTTACAAAAATGTCAGCATTTTCTTTTTGAAGCAGCTCGACCTGGAGCTGTCAGAGCTCAGCTGGTTGCTAATGGTGCATTGACTGGATTTAATTTATTAAAAACTAGAAAAATAACTGTTTCTGAAATTATCAAAGAAATTAAATCCTTTTCAATCCTAGTTCTAAATCTTCCTCCTTTGGATTATAAAAGACAAGAATATCTTTATCATAATATTCGCCCATTTGTTAGAGATGAATTTAAAGACCTTACTTGTCCACAACCAATTTATACTGGCAATGAATAAATTTTCTCCATTTCCTCCATTACCTCGTCACTCAATTTGTTTTCTGCTGTCATTATATTAATATTAAGTCTATTTTTTCAAAAAATATTGCTTGGCTTTTTCCGCTTTTAATTTTCAAAGTTTAAACAAAAAGAATATTAAAATAATTATATACTTATTAAATACTATTACTATATTAATATTAAGCATGTTATAACTTCAAGTGAAAAGTTTTAGTCTATATCTGTATCGCTAAAGCAAAGCCGTTATCAGTTACTTATTTGATCTTTCAGCCATATCAGCCATTTTCTGTTCATGTGATAAAATGTTCACTTTGTATGGTTTTGTTGCAGCATGCCACAAGTAATCTTTTCTTTATCTAGATGTTCTTGGTATCATTGATTTTAAAAACACAAGGGGCAATTTTTTCACCCTGCTCTTTCTTTAAAATACGTCTGATGGTAATGGTGCTGTAATTCTTTGGTTCCATGGTGTATTTAATGTAAATTAGCTTCATGTTATATTTTTATATAGAGATAATCCTATATTAAACATCTGGACCAGTTTCAATAAGTACAACTTTATTGCTGAACTACATATACATGTTAAAGCTCATTTTAACTCTATCTAAAGACAGGCGTGCAATAAATGAGGGAGACATCTGGACCAGTTTCAGTTAAAATAAAGTTAAATTTCAATAAGTACAATTTTATTGCAATAAAGTTAAATTTCAGTCATATTTGTACAACAGCTAAGATAGTCAATAAATTTATGTCTGAGCCACAGCTGGCCACTAATACTAAAGCAAAACTGTCATCAGTCACTTAGTTAATTTTTCAGCCACATCAGCTGGTTTTAACTCACATAGTTCAAATGTTCACTTGTCTGATTTTGTTGCAGCATCCCCAGTTGTGTTAATGATACTAAATATAAAAATTATCAGCTTATTAGCTAATTTTTCAGCATATCAGCAATTTTTAGCTCACATAACAGAATGTTCACTTTGTTGGGTTTTGTTGCAGTCTCCCCAAATTGACAGTATTATGTCAGTGGAAAAACAAACAAACACAACATTCGTTATTTATGCTAGAGTTTATAATTACCAAGTTCTGGCAAACATTAAATTCTGTCAAAGAATGTAGTATTAGGATGTTAATATTGTTAACACAATGTATTTCGCAAACCTAGCATTTGCTTCAATTCACAAGTTCAAGAAAGGAGAAAGCGGGTAGGGAAAATACCAAATTAGGGCGAGCTTATTACAATGAATTACTAAATTGGCTAAAGGAAGAAGAATCTTTTCGATAGAAATTGCACAATAGATACTAATGCATTTATAGTTAGAATGAAACACAGACATGTTATTTCGGAAAAATTAAGTTTGCTACGGCAAAGATCCCTAACGAGGTTTAAAAATTACGTATACCCAGCATCATCAAACAGAAATATTACTTTTTCGATCGAACGGACAATACTCAAATCTATTTATAACTATTAAAGGAATAGTAGCAATATTAGTCGATGCCGACGAAAAACTGTGGCTTTAGCATATTATCTAAGCCGCATATTAATATAGACTAGACATAGGCGGGACCAAAGAAGTGCATTGCTTAGTAGTCTGTGCTTCAAGTAAAAAAAGAGAACCTGGTATGCTGACAAATGCAATAACCCGTACTCGAACAATTCAACTAATATAGACTTTTAAGTTGGAAGATCGACAGCAATTAATAAGCCTATGATATTCATTTCGGTGGGAGTATCATTGAACCAAATATATGTGAAGGGTTTCAAACGAAAGGGAAATAACTTGGTTATTGTTGCATGATTGTGGCTGAGTATGGATTCGGAATTCACTGAACTGTCTGCAGAATCAATTTAAATGGGTATAAGTTTATCAGATTGCGACGTTGGTAAATATACGCATGCAATCTATAATCAGGGGAGATACTTGGTAATCAGATTTACATGGGTCAAACAGGGGGGGGGCTTTCGTGTGTACCCATATCGGCCATAAGAACCGAACCGAGATTTTACGTAAGGGAGCAGCGGAACAATTAAAAGCAACCAGGTAAGTAAACAGCAAGATTGTTATAACAATAGGCACAGACGGCATTTGTAGTGAGTCATAACTAAAGTAGTGATCCCCGAGCCTGTCGGTCTCTTTGTGTTGCAGGTTTACCTATTATAGACAGAGAACCTTATTTCATATACCCCTAGTGAGTCAGGGTTAGTGTAAATACTACAAATACTACTACGGTGTATAGCACATCAAACGCCACATATTTTAGGATAATATGGTGATACGAGCATTGTAGGAAATCGACTAATAAAAAATAGCGAAATCCAAGCACCGAAGATCATCATATGGGCGTTTATTACTTATTGTACATATCGCATTACTGCGGCAGGCAGTGGAGCTGTGGTGCAAACCTTTTACCTTTCCCGTTGTTGGCTACTTTTTTTTTTTCATATCTAAGCTTAAATATTATTAGTATCGTATTATATTCCCACGACTGCGCTTTTTGCATGAAAAAAGCGCGGTATTTACAGCATGCATATTCTGGGGAAGAGATGAAGGGCATACATGTGCATTCCACTATTGCTATTAGGTTATGGTTATTAAAAAGCTAGATGGAAAACGATACACATGATGATTAAGCTTCCGATTAAAGGGCGACCAAATGATGCGAACACTCAACAAACAATACCACATAGATGATATATTATTCACTCACAATCTTTGTATTTTTTATAGGTCATTCAGCATTCAAACGCTAATTCGCTATTCAGCCTCTGTGCATATGATGATCTGCTCATCACCTGTTTATCTTGCATCGGAATATTTTTGTGTTGGGGTAAGTGCAGTGCAACCAACTGACGATAATATGGGCGCACTTTGCCTATTATCAGGAATAACTTGACCCAAAATTCAAGAGTACAGAATATAAACAATGATAAGAGTGTGTGTGTATACGACTGTGTGTAATTAATATTTAACATTACTAAGAAACTTAATAACTTTATTGACAATAAGTCTCACGTTTGTATATTGTAAAATCCTATTAATCTGTTATATGGATGGCTTAGTGCACGGCAGCGTGGATCAACTTTTAATTTAATTCCGGACAATGGGGAATTGTTTATTGCAGAGCTACAATAATAGCTTACTTGTATTATCTCAGCAATAGAAAATTAGAACATAAACAAATTAAAGGCTAACCAGATCAAGAAAAACAAACTTTATAAACAGAAATATATAGAATACACAAAAAGATATATATATTGAATACGGTTTATTGTTCATCGATACATCCACCAACCTTTATAAAAACCAGCTCTACTCCCCTCTGCATCCTCAGTTCGCATCCCTATTCCAAACAAATCTGAATCAAACATCTCTATCACGACTCATAATTGTAATCATCATATACTCCTCATATTCCGGCCACCTCGCTCTCTTGTAAAAATGTTTCATCTGTCTCATCTTTCGCCCAATCCCACAATAACATCCAAAATATACTCATCACATTACTCGAACCATTACATCCCGCACTCTTCGACGTCCACCATCTCCATGCCATTATCGTCTTCATTACCCGCTTACTCATCCTCGCCCCTCTCCTTTTCCATTCAACATCCATCGAGCTCGTCCGGATATCTACAAACAAGCTCTCGATTCTGGGAATTCTGCATCGATGGGTTAGTCACATACGTACGCTACGGCAATGTCAACGGATCAAAGTACAAAGAACGTGCCACACAGATGCAAGTTCATGCCACTGTTGAAGATGCCAATGCGTTTATTGAAAAGTTGATCTCTGAAAAACTGAAGAATGGATTCGAGGGCTGGGTTAATTGGTGAGCTCCGGGACGCCAATAAAAACATAACGATCCGACAATAAAAACATAACGATCCGACAGTAGAACCCTCCCCCCCCAAAATGAAGTTGATGTAAATACGGCGATGCTTCGATAAACGCTGCCCCGAGTCTGGAGATGAATGCATTTACAATTATATTTTATGTACATTTTTTATATTACCATATAATATTGTGCCATAATAATCAATCAACAAAACCCCTATATTTTTGTTTATTATTTACTAATTTACTCCCTTTCATCATGCATTTGTATACACACATATATCCGTCTCGTTTTTGTAATTACACCTTTGTACAGAAAATTCGTCATTTTATCTTAATATTGATTATTGTAATAGTCGTGATAATATTACGAATCAAAAAAATTTAATACTCTCAGAACAATACATTTTATTTCTCTTTATGCTCCTTTACTATTTCCCTACTCTTGCATCCGCTAAGTTGAAAAAGAACACAGATCAATTATGACAGAATTATATGTGATAAGTGGGTTTCACGTTTGAACAATATGTTCCGTAATTTAAGCAGTATAAGAAAACAGACGAAAATGATTTTACAAGTTATAATAATAAACGATGTTGTTGAAAATAAAGAATTCAGGGGTTAATATTAAGAACTGTTGACTATCACAGATTTGCCTTATTATTTATTATCCCCTTATTTATCTTATTATCTAATCATAATAGTAATTTCCGTAAGATACTAGCCAAACATCCAATGCATTGCACGTGGAATCTAGTCGAACGTATGAATTGACCATTGTTCGCAATCACTCAAACAAAAGATTGTTTCATGAAAAGTAATTAATTGGCCATCGGTATCTTGAACTTCACTTACTAGAGAAACGTTGAAAATAACTTTCGCAGATCTACTCATTGTAACTGTCGCTGACAAGTAAACCGTGTTAAATTGAGATGTTACCTGCGACTGTTCTTGAACTAACTAGTATCCCAACTATCTGTGGAAAGATAAGTGATTCAATTGATATAAAATAGAGATTATATTTTTATGGGCAAAGTATATATAAATATTAATAACTCTACGGAAGAATGCTGCAGACATGAAATAACAAATTCGGATTTTGCGAAAACCTACAAATAGACGAATGCTTTGAGGAATATGACCGTTCGGTTCAACAATACTTCCTCTGGATGAGTCAAAAACGCTCATTTGATCCAAAACATATAAATATACTCATTCGTATACACATGAAAATCACTTAATATTAATTACAATGATGCATTACATCACGCAAAACTCTCCATAAGACATTGTAATTGGCACGTGAGGAGCCAATTGAACCGAAACTCAAAAGTCATGCCGCAGGTATCATTATTTCCTCAACGTTTATGGAGTTAAACGAGACCTAGAAACAAAAGCGTACCCAATATGCTAAAAATGGCCTATTTGGGTCAAATTCTTAACAAATTGACGTGGAGGATGAAATTACGGTTGTTTGGAGAATATTACGCATTATCTATGATATAGATTAGTACATTATCTTCATGACGGAAACACAACTACGCGTCCGAGACAAAAAGATTTCAGCAAGAGTCTGATTTGCGATTTTGGTCAGTGAACTTACGTGAATAGAATTCAACAATTCGAGGGATATAGGCAGTTCGATAGAGATTGGGTATGCAATATTTGGCGTGGATTACGACCACTGATGCCTGATTCAGCACCAGAGGAATATAAAGAGTTGGCTGAGATTTGTTCTAATGCTGATCCTGACAATCGTCCAAGACTTGAAGTCATGATTCAACACGCTCGCGACATTTCATTACACATAACGAAACAGCACTTCTTGTGGATAATGACGTAAGAAACGGTAGATGTAACTGGGTTGTATGAGGAGCGTTGTCCTATCATTTCAGAAGAGGACGTAGACGGAAATTTTCCGAGCTGGAAATGAATCATCAACCGCCCGTTACGATAGTTATCCTTTTCAAGATGTTCAGCGTCCACATTAGGCCGATAGAAGTTGAGAAATCAATGCTTATATTATCATATTTGAGATTAATTCGTATTATGTGATTATAGAAATATATAGCACATAATCGAGCATCTTAGCAGTTTTTCATCTTGAATAACAATGAACTTGTGTAAATAAATCGTTGCAGTGCACTCCACTCCACCACAGGCTGGTACAAAGAGCAAGAATTCCACCCCCCCCACCCCGGATGTTTCCTACAAGGAAACTTGCTGTGAATGGGAACCAACATGTGAAGAAATTCGCTTCGTCATTTCGCGATGATGTCTTCTTAACGTTCTAAGTTCTTGTTCCTCACGAGTGGCACCATCCGCATCCATCAAAATTGGTTTAAATCGTTGATCGAAATTTACTGTTGCCAGCAATTATTACATATCGCCCATGAATGCTCATATTTACGTAAAAAAACAGCCGTCGGCATAGAATATAATATATTGATCTATTCAATTTGGAAATTCAATTATTATGGGCGGAGCCTCTCAATTGAAACTAACCTAAAAACAATACCATCAACGCGTCGATTCACTAGTTATATACAGATTCGTTTAATCTAACAGAGATTTCAATTCCCTACTGTCGATTTTCATCTCTTCCTGTTTCTTCTTGTATTTTTTCCTATACACATCGTACTTTCCGACTTCATTGGCTCTCAAAGTCATCTCGTGCTCCTTATCGACCAGTTTTTCAGCCACTTCAGGTCCAAAACATTCTTCCAAGAACTTCTTATATTGAGGACGATAGCATCTCAGATTTTTCACAGTAATTCCTGCCTGCACCAATTCATCAAATTCAATGAATCTAGCAAGAAACATTATACGAATGGCTGTCTTACGAAGAATAGGAACGTTACTGGCATTCCACTCAGTCATAGAGTCAGAGAATAACTTCATGGTCCTCTTACGGGTAGCAGCAGATGTTTCGTCGTACATTTTACGGAATAGCATTTCAGTATCATTAAATATGTCGGCAAATAAAAGAGCGCTCTGTAGATGTAAGGCTTCTGTCTCAGATCCTACAAGTCTGTAATCCATCCTTTCCCATTGCTTAATTCTCAATCGTGCTGCTCTCAGGTTATCAACGTGAATAAACGTCTCCTCACGCGTGTGACCAAGTTTCTTGTATACATTGAATAAGCGGAAATAGTGCAATTTGAGAGTGTCGGGAATGGCCGTAGGACAGGCGGGAAGTTTGTCGATACAATCGGCAACTCTTTTGTCACCAAGAATGATTCTCAGCTTATGTCCCATTTCGCCATATCGATCAAGATCATTACTACTTGGAGGGTCAAGTAGATAGGCCAAGGATCCTGATTTCGGATCCAACTTACTGCCGATCGATGATGGTATGTATATTCGAGGTGAAGATTGGCGTGCTATGTGCGGTACTTTATGAATGGCTTGCTTGGCAGATGCTTTGGGCGAAGATTTTTTTATGCAACAATCTTGCTTTTGTTTGGTAGATTTCCGGGGAGCCATTGCAGAATCATCCACAAGTTCCCAAATTGAAGTTGGAATTTTTTGCCCATCCGTTTGGTCTTGTTGGATTTCCATGTCGGCATCTTTTGGTGAATTTGGAGATGTTTTGCGTGTTGATTTTCTTGATGGAACAAAAGGCAGCTCGTACTCTGATTCTTCTGATGTATCAGTAGTTGATTTGCGAGAAAAAGTCTTCTGATTCGTCTTTCGGACAGGTGCTTGGATCGACGGTTCCGCCAATGGTTTTAGTCTTTTCGATTGCCGTGGACTTGATGGGTCGTCAAGCGCATCTTTTCGTGATTGTGGCAAACGTTTTCCCGTTGCAGTATTTTTTTTAGAGCCTTTGGCTGGCGTGGGAGTCGGACTTTCTTCGTCTGAATCATGTAATGCTTTCGTTGATCGTCTACTACCTTTTCTACCAATCTCTGCTGAAGTGCGTGACCCTTTCTTAGACAATTTGTTGTTTTTTGCATTTTTAACTGGAGACTTTTTTGTGCTTGATTTGTGATATGACGATTCGTCAGATGAATCGTCATCCGATATTTCAAATACTGATATGTCGGATGGTGTGTTATATACCAAAGGACTATGTGATGCATACACCGATAGTGCATTGCGGACGGGCTGTCTTCGTATAGCAGTTCTAGTGGCAGGTGCAGATTCATTTCTAGAAGGACTAGTAATATCATCGCTATTCTTTGATTGGGTAGACGTGACGCTGGGTGATTGCACCTTCTCATTGTTGACATATTCACTAAGCGCTCTTGCACTCTTTGATGAGCGTGGACATGGAGAATGAGATGACGACGAACTGGGTGATGGAAGGGAAGACACAATTGGAGATAACGGTCTCACACCATTGATCTCTACTCTGATATCTGCTTCGGTTATCTCGGGACCGGACACTCGATCAACTTGATCAACTGTGTTCATTTGATCATGTGACTTTTGTTGTTCAATCAACATATCCACCAAACTATCTTCCGTCATGAAAGTTAATACTGGGTCACAAGCCATGCCCATTCCAAAATGGTTATTATTTTCGCCCGTGTCTCTCTCACTTTCTAGATCCACGCTTTTGGAATCATAATTTATTTTATCGCCAACATCCACGCGTTGCCCTAGGTTCTGCTCTTCTTCTGAATCACCTATCTCTACGTCTATTGTCACGGTATCTCGCATATTCAAGTGTACTCGTCCATCCATAAAATGAACAGACTCGATTTTCATTTTGGTTTGTTGTTCGGCTAATATTTTCGCCGCATTGAATAATAGGGCTATTGCTTCGCGCGTTATCGATGACGAGTCTATTGGAGCCATACTGTGAAAAGAGGTGCAAGAATAGGAGATGAAAAAAAGAGGTAGTTTTTGGCGGTATTTATTGGGAAGGTTTACGTGAAGGGAGGTAGAGAATTATTTGGAAATGTGGCACGAGTTTAAATGATCATGAGAGATATGTTGATTGATCTATCAACCGATCAATGGGAATATCAATATGCATCATCTTGATGTTGGGCGAAGGATTTCAGGGGTACAAAATCTCTGATGATTGGCTAATCAACAAATATATTTAATAATGAAACCCCCGAATATTTTCTTTTTCAGGATCACATGAGGTCCTGTCATTATCATGGAATCTTGTTTATGCCACTAAGCTAAATATAAACCGGATTTGAAGTTAAGAATATGAAATTGAAATTATTATAATAAACTATCAGACAGTGTAGAAACAAAATTTAACGTTTATACGATAACTTTGCAAATTTTAAAGTTTCAAAGACAAATAACTGTTGTAATCTAGTAATAATCTGTGTTAGTATTAGGAGTGACATTATTGAAATAAGTAAGGCATTGGAATCAAAGGATTGAAATTCTGTTACATGTTTCTTGGGTCCATTGATTATAAAGATGGAGAGGCAGTTCCATTAATTAAATACATTAAGCTACTATTACATATACAGACTATCTAATACATAGTAAAGTCCGCTTTAACGAAGGTCCGGTTTAACGAAGATGGTCTTATAACGAAGTTTTTTATGGAACCGATTCATTTAGCTCCCGGCTGAACGAAGATTTATAATTAAACTAATAAAGTAAACATTCAGTTTTCCTAAATTAGCGTGATATACCGAAATGTTGGCGCATAACGAAGTATAACGACATGCGCTTTATTATAACGAAGTTCGTTATAGCATTGCTGTATATAGAGATTTGAACAACACGTCTAATTCTTTGCCATTCCGGTTGGAAGTGATTGCGAAGAACAAGTCTCACCATCGTTAGATATAGAATCTTCTTCCCCGAGCTATTACTATAGACAAGCATTGTTCCGAATCAAAGAAACTACGTAAGATGGTGTAGAACGAATGTAAAGAAGGTAAATAAATAAATCTCATTTTATATTAGTGATAGAGTCCGCTTTAACGAAGTTATTTGGCGGAACGAAACTCTTCGTTAAAGCGGACTTTACTGTGTACAATCTAACGATTTTGGCTATTTGATATTGCATGAAAAAAATGGAGTAGTTAACGACATAGTCAAAATTATTCTTGTAATGCTGATTATTTATAAGAAATATCGACATACTATGCTCTGTTGTTCGGGTATTAAGAATGGGAGAACTCAAGCTCAGGCAGAAGAACACACATATCTTCCATCACATGTAAGCTACCCCTCTAGCGAGACTACAGTATTTCTTAAGAATGTTTATAATAAACATGGATAGCAGAATATATTAAGATATGCCTCTATGAAATTGTTTCTTAATATCTGGCGCAACAGGTTGGTTGCTATAGTTAGAATCAGAGTTACGCCCCAGGCTAGCGACTCTATAAATTTCGATTCTGATTCGGACAGCGTCGGTTAATTGTCTAACCGCCTGCATATTACGCTGCGGTGACTGTTACACTCCGTAAATGTTTTGCATTCTTGTTGGAAACAAAAGGTGTGATCAAACGTATCGGCACAAAGTTCTTCAAAGCCGAAAGAGTCAAACGTGTAACAGCTCGCACAGACCGTATATCAAATATACAAGTGATGTGAATCGTTCAGTGACTGCGACTTAACCTCAGAACGGTGAGAAATTGGATGTTAATAACTTCTGTTTGATGGTACGTCTTACCTCTTTATTGATTAAATATAACTTATAGAGTATAATTACGTTCCTGGTTGTCATGGAACTGGTAGCAATTCGTGCTCTTAAAAAATTGTCAACAACTAACCAGATTTTTTGAAATGTACGAAATCATTTGTTATTACAATAATGATAGAAGCAGATTTTTATGTGACGAGACCACAAGAACGATTATCGATATTTTTTCTCTTGGAAGGCTCTTATGTTAATGATGATAGTGGCGAGTTTTTAAGTTTCTTGACTATCACTTAGTTCGTCATACTACAGAACCACAGAATTTCAGTTTCATGTTACGCGCTTACATGAAAAACGCGCGCATGATTATTTATTATGCACAAAATATGTTGGTTATTACTTTGTATTAAATTTTTCCGAGACGATATACTGGCGATCCGAAATCTCTACAAAGCACTGTAAGCGAATATTCTCACATATAAAAATACGGACAGGTAAGACTTTAATATTAGCTAGGGAGTGAGATCCATCAATTTAACATCTGCAGCATATAATTGTACAAATCAGGAGCAAGAAAAAGAAAAGAAAAGGAGTTTATTATCAAACCGACCAGTTAGATGTTGGCGACTGACAACACGTATGGTCCCAGTCTATCAATTAACACTCGCATTGAGAGTTGTACGTTTTATGCTAAAGGGGTTGTTATCGCTTCGAATTTTTGTTCTAGTAATAGGTTTTGGTTGCCACAGTGCAACTTTATTTTGACGTACAATACGTTGGGAATATAAATATTTACTGTGATTATAAATACATCCATTTTATACAAATAATGATTAAGAGGTTTACATCCATATAATTTTACAAGCGTCTAAACCCAACCTTTACACTGTTCTCTACATACGGATACTAGCGAGACGACAAATGTGTCTCATCAGTTATCTCTTTCGTATCCATCGAGCCTGAAACAGATGCTGACTCATCTGCACTGTCAAAGTGACTGGTAGCCTTATGAGCACGCACTAGAGTGATTCCGTAGTAAACGCGAGTAATAAAGTTGATTACAAGCATAACCGATGCGGAGACAAGAGATAACAGTGGGATTATGTCATATGTAATGGTATTATTTTGATAAATGACCTATTGCGTTATAAAAAAAAATATTATTAACAAAGTGTGCCCATTCACATTTCAAATGTTATTCCAAGTTTTACTCACCTGAACAATGAACTGTGGCACATCCTCAAGAAAGAAGCTACCAGTGCTCGCCCAAAATATCATATGATGCGCTTGTTCACTGAAAGGCGCAGAGAAAAATGGCGATTTACACAGTTTGCTGCCTATCACGGTCAACACTTCAATATCTGCTGCAGCTATGACTGTGAAAATGGCAGCAACCTGCGAATATGATTGGGTCCAGATATGGAATTTATACGAACGTGTATTCTCAGAGATCATTATGTATAGAGCCATAGACATGCTGTAGACAATCGTAACTATAAGGATGAGGATGCTGAAAATGACAAATATAATCAATATGCGAAGCAAAACAATACAATAAATAACGGAGATGAAATATATATATAGTTCCAACTCTATATACCTTGGAACGTATAATGACGGTACGTCTTTTCCATTCGACACAATGAAAGCGACGTCAACAGCAAAGTCATACAGAACGAGTGTAAGAGTGAAAATCGCACTATTTTGGGCCTACGTTGAAAATAGAGTTAACATTCGCATAGCCATATGTATATACGTATATAATTGATATGAGCTATGTACTCACCTCTGGGTTAATACGACATGCCAAGAGATAAAGTAGTCCTATAAAAAATACTGTCGCCCCCGCAATGAGTATATTCAGTTTATACTCATCCCATAAATTAGCTACAGAAACCAGACATGTTAGTTCAAAACTTTCGAAATATTACGTATTCCCAATCACGCCCTCCTCGTAACACTCACGTTTTACGTGGACACCATAATTTTCGTCCACGAGCACAGTCTCTGGTATACGAGAAGCTGCCGTAATTGCCTTATTCCTAATAAGCACGTCCAAATCTTTAAGTACTGAATCCACGCCCATTTCTGAGCTACTGGTAGCCGAACTGACTTTAAGAGATAATAGCACCCGATCTTGACCGGTTTTAGAGTCGATTTGGAATTTCGTGGAAATAGATAGTCGGGCTGGAGAGGCTGGGACAATGGATGCAAGAGAGTTGCTGAGAGAGGAGAGGAAGTTAGAACGGTCAGCGTTGGAGAGTCCGAGAAAATGAGAACTGCCCCAAGAAGTTAGGCTAATGATTGCTGTAGCGCCGGGTGAATAGATATCCTGTGGTTGTACGGAAGCTGAGATCGATGATAATCAGTAATAATCCAAGAAATACTTTGTCAGAATCTCTGGTAATACTTACATGTATGGAATGACCATTTCCCAGCATAAATCCCAAGAATCGACTCTTCAGTGTCCTTTGAGCTTACAAACCCATTCTCTAACACTACAAAGTAAGTCATGTTGGGTTGATTAAAAGTACTGTTTAGCACCTGCAGAGTCACTGTTTCATTTTTTGCATCTATTGTCCAGTATTGCAAATAGACTGGCGAGTATGTTTGACGGAGAAATTTGTTGATGCCATCAGTAGCGTATATAGTGACGTTTCCTGTGTTTGGTTTCACTTGCATGTTGTATGTGATGCTTACATCAGTCTTGCGAATCGGTATTTCCTCGCCAATGGTAGGCGATGTTGTTACAACGTTTGGATTCTGATAGTCAATGCCTAAATGTGATGCATCCAATGATATTAGTTATCTAATCTAGAATATATATATTTGTAGTCTATACATGTATTTTTTTACGTACCATAAGTTGTAAATTTGGGCAAGTAGTAAGATACGATTGACCAAGACTGTGGCGAATCATTCATCCAATGCCAAGCGGTATTATTTCTTGCATAGACATTTACTATAAAGACTTGACTCACGAGTTTAATGGTTTTCGCGACTTTACCGCTTGGGTCTAGCATGATTACATTTTGAGCGACTCTACGTGTCGAATCAACTAAGTTAACTATCATGTAACCTCCGTAGAATAATGGACTTATCCTATCGGCGACGGCAACATCCTTGGGATCAAATCCCAGTGTAAAGCTGTCATAAGATGCTCCCGTTGAATAGAAATTCACTTGACGCAACGCCTGAGTTTGGCCCGTAGAGACTAGTAATACGCAAACATATCCGCTACCGTCATATGCTATATTACACGCGTTATTGCCGAGCTGAACGTCTGAGACACCTGCTGGGCTTGTCCATATATCGCTTGGCTTGGAGACTTTGTTAGTGTCTGGATGGAGGAACAAAACTTGTAAACTCCATTGAGAGGTGGTTGTAGTCTTTGTGTTCTGAACGTTAAGGTTCGTTACAACAAAGGCACAACCATATCCACCGTCGATTGTGCGAAAGATGTTGCTACCAAACGTTTGAGTTCCATCCCTGAGATTGGGGGCGAAGGTGCCATTACCTAAAGCGTAGATTTTTCCATCTTCGGTTCTAAACCAATCATTTATTTTAGGTTAATACAAACTCGTTGTAACAACATGACAGTAACCATCCAGTTGACTTACACTGTCGAATATCGTCTCCAAACTATCGACCTGTCTTCGCGTACAACCTTTGCAAACAAGAACCCAGCCTCAGGAATCATACTTCTGTAAAGACTACCAGGAAAGCCATCGTCATAATTCAGCAACAACTTGATCTCGCCCACCGTCCCATTATACGAGATAGGGACTCCGTATTGTTGAAATTGAGCAACTCCTACGTCTTCTAGGTACGTCAGATATACCCAACCCTCTATCAAACTGATCATTGATATTCTGCTCGTGCTAGTAAAATTGGAACAGTAATTATAACTGCTCATGTTAAGTTGGGGCGTGGAGGCGATTACAGTATTATTAGGGAGGATAATTCGAAGATATATGTCCTTAGTAAAAGCACATTGAGGATCACCGGCTGCCTTTTGAAGACGAACTAATGTGGTCCCATCAATTTCAGCTGTGGCATCCGCCACCGTGAGCCCCTCAATAGATTCGTTGTATGTAAATTTGTTGTCATAGGATTGTGCGTATCCGTACGGTAGGATAAGGAGAATGACAAGTGTGATGAGGGGAAGAAGAGAAAAGAACGTGAAGGAGCGCCGCTCCTGTAGAGATTTCATATTGGCCAGGGCCCACGCTACAACTGAAGGGAATGAATGTATAACGATAAAACGATAATAAAACAACTATGCATTACACGCCATATTCCACATAGCCTATTTATTGTAAGAAACCGATTCTCGGTCGTGATGAAAAATTCTAGACAAATCACGTTTACCTTATTGAGTATGTGTTGGTTTGACATTCTGACCAATAAGTGCCAATTGTAGACGCACAGTTCGGTGTCAATTAAAAAATGTTACACCAATTTGCACTCTTATTAACTCTATAAGGAAATAGAAAAGATGATGATGAGAAAATCGGTAAATCTTTTTATTAATTAATATTAATTAATATCTGAAATACGGAGAGAATTTAACCAACCAACTTTAAGGACCAGACAATATCAGGGTAAACAAACGAATTATAGCGAGAAAATATACCATTTTGGCTATTTCGGGCTTTATTCATTGTTTTTGGCTGTACTCCGTTACTTAAGTTTTGCATTTGTTGTATAATAATAACTTTCAATTGAAAAATTGATTCTTTGTCAGGGCTGATTACTTCATCCTTGATTCGTCAGTAAATAGGCATAGTTTAATTGTAAAGCCGATTCTATGACATAACCTGAAACTTGCAGTTACTAAGATGTCTTGGACTTGTAGAAAATTACATAATATAGGCGACCTCCTATACAGTCACGTTTGCTTACAGTCACACTTTTAGTTCGGTCCCGGTTTTTTTCATCCTCCCTAGAGTCACATTCATAGTGATAGTTACAGTCACCCGATTTTTGATTCCCGTTACTAATGATACCATATGTATTGTACAAATCGTATAAGCACCATTTATATTATACCTGTTACATCATATCTACGTAACGAGTAAACACTTTCAAGGACCACGATTTTTGTGAGATAATAATAAAACCATCCAATAACCAATTTATTAATCTTTCCACAACGTCAATCGGGAAAAAGGCATTGATAGTAAACGCGAAATTTGTGAGCATGCGAAACAAAATTCTACTTTAAACCATGCAGACATTTTATATTAACATGAATCGCTCAACTGTAACCAAAATTTTATCCAAAAAGAAACATGGCTTTCGACAAAACACATTCTCATTATACAGTCACCCCTCCTTAGAGTCACTGACTTTGGCTGGTCCTGACGTAGGGAGGTCAGGACGAATTGGACTAAACTTTTATTAACAAACGGTTTTGAGTACAAATTGAGATAATAAAGACAATAAGATACAACAATAAAATCATTGATAGTAGTGCATACATATTAAGATAGACAGAAGATTATATTAGATATACCAATACCAATGCACCAAGTGACCAAATCGATATTTATATCTGTGGAGCTAAGTGTTTTCCTTCTTAACAAATAGCTCTGACGCTTTATTATTTAATGCTCAATGTCGACTGTTTTCTCAAACAAAGACAATAATACTGCACCCCTACAAGAATTACTAAATAAATTAGAAAACTTAAAATAATATTTGAAATCTTAAATCTTATGATTTCTTGGTGGATTTAAAACTTGCAGTCTATAGCCTTCGAAGCAATACTGTTTAATGATTATGAGTTCTAAAACTAAGATAACGAACTGCTCAATCGAAATTTAGTGCCTTCATTTTTATTTCATTTTGGTTCTTCGTGCAAACAGTTGTATTAATATCATTGACAGGAGAAGATACATCGTTACCTAAATAATTTGACCAAACGTTACCTAAAGCCTACATAAAGCAATACGCATGAATAATAATGCATATATTGCAGAACAAATAGCCTACCGATTTAAACAGTCGCTCTCTATTGATGTAAAAGATCTTGTATTGGTTGCTCTTGGGACAGCAAACACTCTATGCAGTTGGAAAGTTCGTGTCACACCCTCGGCTATTACCCATTACATCATCGGAAAAACAATATATTTCTATCGCTATTATCTCGATGACGATGAGAGTATCTCTCTCATTACTGGCACGCAGGAAAATAAAAAGAGCTTGGCATGAGTCAAGCGGCGCTGACTTGAATTGTCTGAAATTGGGGGATAAAGTCGAGGCAATTTTACTGAAAGCCCTTTTTATTATTAAAAAGCATTCATTAGTGGTTGGGGAAATTATGTAAAGACAGAACTTGTTTGGACATTATATTTCGAATATGAAGACATCTCTTAGATATCGAATATGAATTTTTAAGCAGTACGATAATGATTGGCCCTTCGGAACGTCCAGACATGAGTCTTCAAACGATGGATAGTAATATCCTATAAGCAAGCTTTTGTTTTTTTAAAAGACAATATCCTTGATCACCGTTTTAGTTCGCCACGCTTCAAAATTTATTAGACATTTATTAAACGTCATAAATTAGACCCTCCACGTATTTTAGAAAGTAATTAAATAGACTGTTCACTTGTCTTTTAGTGGTCTGTTTGTCATCTAATAGTTCTTTGTTTATACGAATCACTTTCTTATGTACGGATATGACTATCGACACTACAGCAGTATAGTATGTTGGGAGATGCATCGACTTTAAGTTAGTAGATAGTAAAGTGAACTTAATATTGAGATTATTAACTTGACTTGTTAGGTTACTGGTTTATTAATAAGCAATAAGACGCCAAGGGAGAATACGCATTCAGTAATAATGTATTGTCAACCATTGTATTTCTACTTGAGATGTGTCTCATCTGAGAACTTTATTAAATTTTGATGTAAGCCGACACATATTGCCAAAGGAACAATTATTATTTTCACAACCGAGGATCATGGAAGAGATTAGCCCTAAAGATGTTTATGCACAACAATATTCTCATGAGTACATACTCTCATAATCTTTATGCAAAAAGGTGTTTTAGAAACTAGGGTTTCTTGCTAAATGCCTCGATACAAGTTTCAGCTTCCAATTAATTATCTCTTCGGGGGTCAACAGTGCGCGGTTTTTTCGCTTGGCTGAAATAAAAAAGAAGATAAAAAGAAAAGATATAAAATAACATCTGTTTATCTAGCAACAGATTCTTTGAATCCGTCGAATGTTTGTTTAAGTAGTTCAGACCAGGATTCCTTGTTGAATTCTTTTAATTCTTTGAATCTTTGTTTAAGTAGTTCAGACTGGGATTCCTTCAATTCTTCGAACGTTCTTTCAATAATCGTATAGGCTGGGATTCCGTATCTGCTTTTAAATCATTTTAAGCAAGTATATACTGTCAATGTACATATCGCGATAAGATTATCCTTTTACTAGTTTTTTGACTGCTCACTAATTACCTTGCTCTTCGCCATTGAGTTTTTTAACCAAATTGATGATATTTTTAGCAGGTCCAAGAGCAATTCCAATCCTCATAAGGTCATCTTGTGTCAAACCAAGAAAGCCTTGACCAGAGACCTTTTGCTCCGTGATCTTATCAACATCTTCATCATCAAGGTCTAGACCTTCCTTCATATATCGTCCAAGAATTTTGTAACGTTTTTTTGTTTCCAATTCTTGACCGATCTGGTATCTATTTCCCAGTGATTATTATTTTATTCCATCTCACCATCTATCCCGAGATTTAGGTATACGTTACTTTATCGGAATAACAGCAGCCGCATTATTTTAGACCAAGCATCGCACTTGCTTGCACCCCAACTCCATTTTCATAGCAATAAGCAAGATTATTCTGTGCAGTAGTATGTCCTTGTTTAGCTGCTTTTTGATATAATTCAACTGCCTTTTCTTCTGCACTTGGCATAGCAACTTCAGCGGTTTTAATGTCCTCCATGGAAACTATTGTTTTTGCCAAAGATAATGAGCAGCTCCTCTATAAACAATATTTGCAATACAATAATTACCAGTAGACTGTTCTCTCAGAAAGGGAGTTTCCTCGAGCATTTTCCCTTTCTCAAATATCTTGTGGTTGAACGTGTTCTCCTTTCTTAGAACGCATCAGCATCTGGTGGCTGAACGTGTCAGTAGGTGCTGCAGTTGGTGGTTTATTTGGTCCCTTTTTTTTCGTTTTATTTTTTCCCATCGTTTAGGAAAGTGATATACTGTATAATGGAAAAAATAAATCCCGCATCTATTTATTTTTTCTTCTCAATGGTTGCTTGCGTAAATCGTGCACGTTATTGTGGTACAATTCTTACCCGCAGTGATTTACAGCCGCAGTACGTTCAGACAGCAAATTTTTTTAGAGAAGCTTTAGATCGTTTTTTGTTTAACGCTCTCCATTTTTATGTTATTCGTAACTGAACATTCAAACCAATGGAGAGTTTTTTTGAGGTTTAATTAAACATTACAAAGAAATAAGACTCAGAATAAGCAACGTTTTATATTAATATATACTTGGACGTGTCACGTATCACGTGAAAATTGTGATCGACAATAAAAATGTTACTCGAAAAAGAAATTGCGCAAAAAATAGTGCCAGATCTAATTTCTTTAAAGCAGATTCGTGGTTATGCACGAAAGTCTTTTCGATCTATGGATGCTTATAGAAAGGACTTGATTCCAAGCAAGCTGAATATGCAGTTAGAAAGTATAAGCGACATCGTGTTATTCCTTCTACCATTTTTGAACAGTTATAACAAATTTGTGATTTACTTTTTTTTGGCACATTTGATCACATGATTCATATATAATCATAAATTTAACTCAAAATTGCCGTGACTAGGCGGTTCAAGCCAATAGTCTCCGTAATGTCTAGTCGTATGTTCGCGCGTTAAACTTCTGTGGGCCGTGTCTCCAAATATCAGTCTCAGAGTAACTGGTGGAGACTATATTCTCGATTGGTGTATCGGTTAGATAAATGGACTCTAGGTTATAAATTAACGCGTGGGTATTTTTGGTGGATTAATTAGACAGATTAATACTCTTGAAAGATTGGGCGAGAGTATTAAAATGCCACGTCCGATTAATGATCGTTGGTGTAAGCGAAGAGAGGGATGATTATTATTTACACTTGTTAATCGGGTGATTGACTCAAGAATTACTATTCTGTAACAACTGAATGAATGATGAATCATCAAGATTATCGTCTTTATTATACCTGCACGTGCAATGATTTTTTGGTCCCGTAAATGCACGCACGTGATTAATATTTATATTGACCAATTATATTGTTACTATTCTCTTTGTTAGTTGATTGTTCATGTCGACGTTAACAAATCAAGTAAGTTTTAAAAAGTAATTATTTCAAATCGCTTTTTTGTATAATTCTAAAATCATTCTTTCTATCAGAACAAGTCGAGAGTGGTAGGCTTATACAAGATGCGAAGATGGATATTTTTCAAGCAATTCAATTCGTAGTAGTAGTTAAAAGTTGGGAGGAAATTACTGCAGAGAGTATTCGTAATTGTTGGAATCCTCCGAAGATTCTTCCTAACACTAATAGAATGGAGGTGGATCTTACAGATGATCCAACGGTTGATGACTTGAGTGATCAATAAGCTTCATCTTTCAGACCTGAAGAGAAATCGCAGGGACGTTTAAAGAAGATATTGATGAAGCGAACGCCGAAGAAATGGATGACGGTACTGAGATTCCTATTGTAAGCACCAGTAGTGCATTGAAAATGTACGATGGTTTTTATTACAACAAGAAAACACAAGTGAGCAGATAAAACAGTTAAACAGTCTTGAAAGATTTGTTGGTGGAAGGAAAAGTAGATATTATCATATATAATATTATGGTGTTACACAAATTACTATTTTCCCTAAATGCACACCCCCAGCGTGCACTTAGTATTAGAGGGTTTTCTCTGTATACTAATTAATTTAGATAATTAATATTGTTTGCTGAAATTTAATCATGTGATTTTGACGAATATTTATTCGCTAAAATTTAAACGAATCCTCATTCAAAGCTATTAGTTGACGTTTCTGGGCTTCGAAAAGAGAATGCTTGGCTCATAGACAAAAATGCTGTATTCTTGGCTGAGAATACGAGTTAAAACAGCTATGGAAGACACGAGGCTAGATTCGCGAAACTAGAGCAGAACGTTAAAGAAAAACTGATCTTACTGTATAGCTAAACTGGAGTACGACGTCTCACTAATCAAGGAAGAGAGCTTGCAAGACAAGAACGCTCCATACTATCAAGCTGTTGTAATGTTTTGCAGTCTTCAGTAAGTTTACATGTACCTGAACCTGATTCTCCTGAAGTAAATTCTGACAATATCTCATTTTTAAATGTTATCTTTCGCGTAGGTGTGTTCGCCGACCGGGGGTGTTACCAGGCCTAGCTCGTACTATCGCCCTTACTACGACAGTTGTGCAATTAAGACTGAATTAAGCCTACAAGTGACCTATTAATTAATTATGCGCGCTTTTCGCTCCCTATCCAAGTTTCAAACGCTCGTAAATATAAATAAGGGTACCTCTAATAGAATAACAACAACAACTATTCTATTAAAGAATCAAAGGGGAATACAATTAACAGGGCTATCTTCGATTTGTGTTTCGACTAGTCAGTTTCCGTCACTTGTCTTTACTAAACTAATTAAACAATAATAATAATCGTCTTTGATAATTAATTATAAACTCTCGTTCCGTTATTCACGTAATTGATCCGCGGACAGCTTTCAAATCAATGTTATTTCGTTACAGCTTAAATGAGTCGGTTTATTGGAGTATCCGGTCTAACAATCAATTATTTCGACGATAAAAGAATAAAATATGTGTATTGGAAATGAAGGATTTTGGGAGTATACTACTAAGATCAATAGTGTTATCAATTTATTTAAATAACAACTTCCGCATTCAACACTCGAACACGAAGATTTTGACGATGGAGGAAGAGCTACTTATATATCTTTTACGTCGCAAGAAAAACGACATGTTTCCATAGATTATTGTGGCTATGAAGAACAATTAAATTTAGTGCTTGTGCTGTCACTTAATTTTTTGCTATGCCCTAATTTGGACACGGCGTTGTCACAAAATTTCCGACATGCTACTAAATTAATATCTGTAAAATCGTGAGTTTGCTTGACTGCTCGAAGGAAGATTTTATCATGTAACTTACTTATCATTGTTCTTACGAAAACAATCGCAGTAAAATATTTTTCACTGGCCGACAAGTCACGCGTATAAATTTAATTAAACCGATAGAAATTTTTTTTAGCACTTAACCATGTTCACACCCACGATTATTGCAGCAGAAAATTTAGCCGAGAAAATTGAAGGTTGGGTTTTTCACCACGCAAGTAAGCTTCTGTTCTTCTATGGTCACAAAAGAAACTCCAATATCTTCGTTTTCTCTTTCTAGCATACTGAGTTGTGACCCAAACTCTTGGGGATGCTTGAGTGATTGGGAGATTCAATTTATCGAGGAAATTCCTGGATGCACTAGAAACGAAGCACATCGAAATCTGGGTATTGAACTTAGTATCCTTCTTAAGAACCCGCCAAAAAGTAGTCGCCAGGTGGCTAATAGCCCCATCCTCAACCTCAACTTCACAACAGTGAAAGCATTAAAGCAAGCAAACTCAAGCAAACAATAACACTTTCAACAGCAACTGTTAAACAACTCTCTTAACCAAAAAACTTTCAATTGAACCCACCAAACAGACAATGCATAAAGTTTTAGAAGCAAAGTGTGCGAAGTGTGCGGATGGACTAGCTCGTCTCTGGCAAAGCCGTGTTCCTATATGAACAGACAGGGTTGATGACGTTACTCAATTTCACGTTCACAAATTGGTCAGAACAATGCGAGTTGTGTTGAACCAACAAATAGTCCTTCGCCTCAAAGATGGAATATGTGATCACAAAAACCTTGCAAGTTTCAGTGCTTTGGTCATCACACCGAAGTATCTTTGTTTTGGTTAACAATACATCAGTCTTCATGAATACGGAACTTTCAAGATCCCTGCAATTTAGCAGGATTTCCCTGTTCTTTCTGAAGCAATCATAACATGTCTTAAATTTTTGTGAGTATATAACAATGTTTTGTCCACTTATTCACTGCTCTTTACTTATACCAGTCTATGATCAGTCCTTCATGAAAGAAAATATCAAAGTGAGAAGTTCACGCGTTGAACAACAACAAAAGTTACTGACCAAGCAAAAGGTACATACAATCAATCGGCACTGAATCGACCTAAAAGGCAGAAGAATTCAAGATAAACATACTAATACAGTGTGTCAAAAAAAAACCGGAAAATTGTATACGTCACTAAACCGCGTCTAGCATGCTCAAGTTGGAACCAATTTGCGATAAGTTTAATTCAAAATAAACACAAAGATCTAGGGATCAATTTAACATCTCTTTTTTTATTGCATCCATACATAACTTTTTTGATACATTATTACACAATGTCTGCTACCAAGAAAGAATTACAACGTAAAACTTTATTATATTTGTGGAACGA
>CAJVPI010000153.1:0-48158 GCA_910592345.1 Paraglomus brasilianum
TAATATCTCTCGTGAATGTCTGCATTTCAGAATCTGAGAGTTTAGAAGTAAAGCAATAAATCTGTGGAGGGATGGTCGTAAGTTGCTGAAGTTTATCACTTAGACCTTATTGATATTGCAATCATGTTATAGACTTTTGTTCGGCCAATTATTTATTTGCCAGACCACTTTTGTTACTCCTTGATTACTAATTTCGTAAAACGTTAAACGTACCTAGCTGCTAGTACAACAAACATTGCTAGCGTAACGGAATTATAATTCCTCGGAAGCACCCTACTCATGTCAAATTTATTCCGGACAATATTATTGTGACTATTGTTTGTTTTAATAACAATGAAATCGATATCAAACGAAGTCGACATTGATTTTGGAAGAAGGGGGAATTGCTTATCCTCCTATAAATAGATAATACAAATTTTCTTTTTTGCTTACGCTCGTAAATACTGAGCTAATTCAAACAATGCGGATATATATAGGTACACAACCGTTTAGACTTTCTTTATAGGCAGTATCAATTGTTTATAGCCTTTTGGTCTCGCAAAATATAGTAAGTTGGCCATTGCAATAATACCAATCGGTCGATTGGTTGTCGTCATCCGGAGATTCTGGTTGCCGCTCTATTTGCCCTGTGTATGATGGCATAAGCCGTAATATTAATATATCATTGTCATTAAATGCAGGCGCAAAGTTACATGCAAATTGACCTCCATAGCAATCACTACTATCCATCATAAAGAAATACCTTTAAATGTATCAGCGTTCCGCGCCCTCGATGGAATCATGAACAACGTATTTCGAAAATGTAAGTTTTTCTGAAAAAAAAAATATTGTCCCCCGCGCCCTTTCGTATGATAATTATGTAATTCGTGGAATTGGGTGCATTTGTGCATTAACCATATACTAACGATTACCGTTCAAGGTATTCAACCCGCTGGCCCATAGCTTGATTCTTCACATCGGGGTCGAATCCACTTGCTGAACGGTCGAAGTCTTCCAAGGAATCGCGATGGAGAGAGCTCCTAGCGAAGATGTCTACTATTTGCGTTAGACACAACTCATAAACAAGCACGAAAACATACTATTCATAATAGTACATACCTGACATTCAAGTTACACATCACTCAACGTACCCCAACGGTTGCTAACCGCGGATGACTATCTTATGTGTTGTATGTCAATTTGGAATTATGTCAATCTAGAATTGACATAAGGAATTGAATAATCAATGAAGGCAACGTATTTTATTATTTATTATCAAGACTATAATAATTGCATATGCGTTAACCATAATGTATCATATACTCAATTTCATGCTTCTCATATCAAACGCTAATTTGTTCAGCAAATAGAAGTGAGTTGAGCTTACTACAATCCACCCCCCTCTGACAAATATAGTGTATAATCATCTGAGAATCAAGTTTTCGATGACAAGTTTATTAGATTCGAATAATGTATTACATTATTAGGTACATGTCTTTGCTATTGCGATTTACTTCATACAGTTCTACTGAAGACAAACTAGCATTTCACAACCTGTAAGAAATATGGTTATACCATATTACATCGTTGTTAAATTGCATCTATGATTCTTTACACTATCCCCTCCGCATACCTTTTCATTATGACAACTTGCTCGGCTCGATGTTTCTGTCATCGTTAGTGTAGAGGCAAATGTTTTCAACTATCAAAATATGAATTATGCCTGAATTTAGCATTTGAAACTGATGTCAAGTATCGAAGCATTCATATTACACTATTAAAGATCAAATATCAGTCTCGTTTAACTGTCAGATTGTATAGTCATGTTTACATTCTAAATACGATCGGACCAACATTTACAGTCTAACCATATTCCAACGCAAATCATCGTATGATGGATTTTATCCACCAATAATTTCAATGCAAATCATCATAACATTGACAGTCTAACCATAATGCTAACGTATACCTAAGAAATCAGTACCTGTTCACCAAGCAAAGTTTGATTAATTTACAAGGATCAAATGCAATTGTAAGACAAACTGCTCTACAACTCTATATTTTTAAAACGACGGATTGCAACAACCATAGTCGATTGCAACGATAAAAACCCCAAGTTATTCTCTTTAATATGATTAACAGTTTGTTTCCGTTAGCAATTAATGATTTATTTATCGCTGCAAGAGCGTTTATTGTTACATTATTTCTTTCAAGTAAAAAGTAAAAATGACAAACATAAGCAGAAGATATCCTTCACATGAAATTGAATAAATGCTAGATCAATAAATAATTCCAAGCGCCGATATGTTACCCATCGTTTCTGTTTACGATGTCTCTGCGGTACTGCTAGTAGCGGTAGTAGTGGGAGCGACACTGTTAGTAGTATTTACGCAGTCTATGACAGTTTCTACTGATGCTACTCCAAGAATTCTCTCGTTACGAGGAACTGATCCCCCAATTGATGCAAACTCTTCTACGACAAAGCAACATTGGCCTGCGATTTTGTTGATTGATAGACTTCTCGATGTGAGGATTGGCGTGTTGAAAGACTCAGAGTCCAAGTCGATGGTGGCAGGGTCTCCAGGTTGTTCGGTGCTGGCCGTGCTGCAATTGGCCACATGAAGATCAAAGGTACCGTCAATTGCTCCGTTTATTGCTCCCTCAATATTTATAAAGCCATCGATTTGCAAAACGGTTTTGGGCGATTGCACAAATTGGAGATACCCGTTAAATGTGTTGCCAGTAAATCCGGGCGAATTCACGGGAACGTCGCCTTGTGTAAACACACATCTAGAAATAGGACAACATTTTTCGAGAGGAGCGGCATTGGCTGGTGTGGGGTCAGTGAATATCAAAGCGGCCAAGAGGGAAAGAAAATAGACTGATTTCATTTCGAATTAATTTTTTGAATTTCTTTCGTGGGGGGCTTGCCAGTTGACTATTATAATTATTCGTCGTTGGAAGTGGGGGAGGAAACTTCGAATTGCACTCGATTTTATAGCTCTCGAACCGAAATTTGTTAGCTCTCTTTCCACAGGTATTTTTTCTTGTTAAATTTTAATTAATGATGTCATTCGACTTTACCACATAATCCCATTGTACACCAAGCCTTCGATAAGAGTGATGTAACAATCTCGACATAATGATATCATTTGATTCCGTAAAATGTGCCAACTCGGTAACGATTTGTTGTGGATACATTTAAGACAAATTTCCACCACTTTGTTTTTTAATCATCGTGAACGCTCGACAGTATGCGATTCAAGTAATCTATGCCTGCTTCAATCTCACATATCTGTTAACACAGTCTTTCAGCGGATAGTAATAGGTGAGATGGCTAACAGAATTTCGCCTAACCTAATCAAATCTGTGCTTACCATATTTAAGCTGATCGTCTATTATTATTATGAGGACCCCTTCCATAAACCTGTTTTAGTAAAGACTAACGAGATCCTTTTAGATAATAAGAATAACATGCTTTGGTCTATAGTAAGACCACTCATCAGAGTGAACGAAAACTGACGTATTAGTATGCACTTTCCCCACACACAACAAATTCCCTATTGGGACTATTTTGGTAATAAAGAAAAATCTGTTAAGTTTGTGCAACAAATATCTTTGATTCTTTGAACATCTCTCTGCCGTGTGCGAATAAAACAGTCGAATTGCTACGTTACGTCCTGTACTTATCCATAGTTAGATATCGGATGAGATCTTAACTCGAAGGTTGCTGTTGGCTATTGCATTAAAAAAATGACATTTTTCTCTACGGCTTCTTACTGTTATGTTCGTCTAATTCTACAATCAAGATTGGGTAGAAATTTGCTTTGTAAGTTACTCGATAGGATTACAAGTGGCTCTCGATATAAGAACCCTTCGATATAAGAAACTTTCGATATAAGAAAGGAATTTGTTGGGTCCCGATCACTTTCTTATATCGAGAGCCACTTGTATAAACTACAAGTATGATTCACGTTAATATTGATTGACATACTAATGCTTGAAAGTCACCTTTCCAGGAATAATTGAAAAGAAAAGAATACAATACGCAGGACAGAAACTGTTCAACAACCACAGAAACTGCTCAACAACCACATTATGTCCGATTCCAACCACACATTGCAAAACTTTCCCTTTGCATAATAGTTCTCAAATGACAAGCTTTGATCTATCTAGATTGTAGAAGACTTTGCATGTCATATCTATATTGAATTTCATAGAATCAGGTGAGGCACATCATGCATTATGTTTGATTTCGATATCTAGTCTTCTCCCCTCTTTGCCGCCTATGTTTAAACTTTATGATTTAACTCGCGTTCAAAAAGGGTCTCCGCAATTCTTCATTTCATCCTATCATAGTACATTGTGGCCAGCGAGCGCGTATGCTATTCGGAAAATTGGATCTTCCTGTATGTACGTGTATCCGCCGCCAAACAGTGATTGAATCAAAATTCACGGGGTAAATCTATCGTGAGCGATTTCCTAAAATTCCGCTTCACAGTCTTTACATACTAGCGCTAATAATAACGATTCCCGCAAATGTTGGACTTTACCTCACGATACCAAACCTTTTACTCTAACAAGCTTTACTATATCCCCGCTCTTAAAGACTTTTGCTTCCAATAAATAGTAATTGTAAAACTTGAGAAGAACAACTGGAAAACCAACTGTGATGGAAAAATCAATGAGAATTATCTAGAGATTTTTAGAAATGAGCCTTTATTGATTATCCTTCTTTTTTTTTTAGCATTTAACGTTCGTGATTATTATAAAGTTGCTATTACCAATGTTAATATCTGATCTAACAGCGTTATTCATGTGATATTATCCATATGAATAACGCCGCCCTATTCTCTCTTTTTTTTTTTGGACTTCGGTCTTTCACGTCGACTTTCCATTACGCGGGAAGGAAGCGTAACCCCCATTGTTTTTTGTTTTTTTTTGGTCTACGATTATTTTTTTTGTCATATTATTTCGCTCGTACAGATTTTTCAAGAAACCGATATGTGCGCTCGGTCGTTTTCCAGTAGCCGTTTGATAACTCATAATCAATCTAATTGTGCGGAGGAGGGAGGGATGGAGGAGGAGGAGGAGGAGGAGGAGGAGGAGGAGGAGGAGGAGGATCTGTGGTTGGGAGTTTTTTTCCCCAAAATTTATCAGGTTATCACATGATCTAGTATTATTCACCGCGCATACCAGGGCGATATGCACTATAAATATTCGATTTTCAATATTTCTCATTTAAAAGTAAGATTATCTTAGCTATTTATTAACATTTTAATTACAATACATGTCAAACATAAATTGCTTTCCAAATAAAAAAAAGAAACCTACACTACAAACACCCCCGACAAGCACCCCGGACAAACACGCTATCAAACATACCCCCTCCCCCCAAATCCGTTCACTCTGCTGCAGATAGAGTAGTCAGTACAAGTGCATCCAAGCTTTTCTCGAGAGAACTGAATTCCGGCGACAAGGACGAGGCCAGTCGCAGTAAGAGTTTGTATCGGATGAGTTTATCGTCGCGATGAATTATTTTCTCTGAAAGAGTAGATATTGCTTGGTTTCGTGTTTCCTGTATTTCCTGCAGTTCCTTGCGAAGTTTATCGACCCTGTTTTTGTTGTTTGAATTGCGCGTTAATGGGATAAATGTATATATGGTTTTGGCGATGGTGAATAATACTTACATATCCAGCTTGCCTCCATTAAATACAACCGCTTTGTCCTCCTTCTCCATTTCCTCACTGATCATTTCATCCAACCTCAACCCTCTATTCTTTTTAATCTCCTCTTTCACAAACCACTCTAGCTCTGCCACTTTCTTCTTCATCCCGTTTATTTCTTGTGCTTTTTTATTTATGTCTTCAGCCACCTGCTTTCCAGCTTCCATTTCTTTCTGACACTGCGCCAACTTCTGTTGCATCTTTCCTAGTTCGTCGTCTAACGACCGCAGTCGCTCATCATACGATGATTGAAATTCTTGCATTATTTGAGTAGCACTGGGCAGTAAGTTTTCTCGAGTCCCTCGTAAGCCATTTAACGCCGATGATGAAGCTGGTGGAGGAATCGTATCACAGTTATTGTATGGATGCTGGCATGGACTCGGACTAGGAAGAGAACTAGCACGTATTCTAGCTTCAGCATCTAATTCTAAAATGTAGTCTTCTACGTTTTTCCCTTCCTTGTTTCGAATGGTAGGATCAGCTCCATGGTCCATTAAAAGACGTACCAGTTTTTTATTAGCATGTTTTGCTGCAATTACTAACGTAGTGTCTCCAAGCGAGTTCTTACAATTGATGACAAACAAGCGAATGCGCTCGTCCGAATGTTCTGCTAGTCGCCGTAGAACCAGCTCCATGTAATATTTCGATGGTCCTACTCGACCCCTTGCTCCAGCTGCAATCGCTATATGATGTAATACGTTTTGCCTATTGTGATCTGTTAGACCGATCGTTGGGTGAAGCAAGTCCAACAGTTGGTCGAATACATGATTCTCTTGGTTGTATGGAAACATCACACTCCGCATTAATGCTGTTTCTCCATGCATATTCTGGGCATCAATCCGCGCTCCCGCTTGTATTAATAATCGTGCCATTTCTACGTTCGCCATTGCAGCCGACCAGTGTAGTGCCGTATGATCCTGCTGATCGATGACTACGTTCGGATCAAAGTCGACGGGCGGGTTTATGATAAAGTCTGGTATTTGTGCAGCATTCGTGGTGAAATACCGTAACATTGCCTCTCCATATTGTCTGGCTAGAGACTGGGAGAGAGAGGTTCTAGATAGTTTGTGAGCACGTCCATTGTGGTCATTACCATTTCTTCTCTTTCGCCGTGCTCTTTGTATGGATGACCCCACGTCTGATTCGGTTGAATCGTTTGCCGAGTCTAATTGAGCCGGCGTATGGGAAAGCGAGGATACTTCTGATGTGTGAGTAGATTGGGGGGAGGCCGCGCTGATTATTTCGTTTGTGTCTGCATCTGTTTCTTCTACTGGTTCGACACGAGGTGATTCGAGGCGTTCTTTTTTTAAAGATTTCTTCGTTACGCGTGGTTTGATTGGTTTTGTGTCTTTGGGTTCACGTGGTTTACGTGGTTTATTTGATGCCGCTGTTACGTGCTTGGGTGCTAATGGGGGACTATCGGCAGTCGGTACAAAGTCTATTATTGGTCGTAGAACTTCTTTGACACCGTACTTTCCTGCTAACTCTACGCCTATTTGATAGGGTACCCAAGTACCTGCAACGCAGAGTATACGTGAGATGAGAGAGGAAAATTCGTCAGTTTGATAAAGATCAATGAACGTTGTAAAATGTCAACAAATGTCCATATTATGAATGGTAGACCGTTATTATTTAAATAACGCGAAGAGAATATCGTTGAAACGCGTCAAATAAATCGATACACGCTATGGATTCAAAATGACGTGTTTCAAGCACCATTCACAGGACGTGCGTTCTCCGATATCTATCCAACTAGGTAAAAAAAATTCCCATATTGCAAGTATAACCAGTTCCATTGAACTAAATTTGCCAAACATGAGAATCTAGGATGATACAACCTACCTTGATATTTTCCATACCCTCCCTGCACTTTTTCATGATCACCCTTCTGGACTTCACGTTCTAAAATCCTAGTTCGATGTGGTTTATCGAACTCAGCTACTTTGAGTATTTGGGTGGCGTTTAACCATCCATCTATAGTATGTGAAAAAGGGGGTGGTAGTAGAGGGGGGGAGAAGGGGGGATTGATTAATGCAGATTGTGTTAGAATAATAGATATCGAGAGACCTGGAATGAGTAAATTAATTAAACATGGAAATAACCTGTTTTCCTTCTCATCACTTTATAAAAGCCGAATAGAAACGTTAGTATGAATAAACAACTGGCAGACAAGAAAAATTGATACACCATGATGTAATATTGTTATGACTGTATAATACGTTAGATATTATCTTTCATCTACATTACATAACACATTTTGCATTTTATGGTCTTTGTACATCCAATACAAATTTGTTGCTTCATCCTCTTTAATATACCAGATACTTGCCTGCGATGCCTATAAAGAGAGCCATCACGTAAAATAAAATGGTATTAGTATAGGGTTCTGTCCTGTGTTAGACAGAGGTTCTTGTTCTATATAGACCAAGTAAGTTATTCCTACCTTTGCATCTGAACTCCCATACACCCACACCGGAATATGTAGCTTTGTAGATCTGCATGTCAGACAAAATGGTAGGAGTATTTACAGTGCTCGGTGAGCTGGTTGCAGTTGTTCTTGACGGTGTTGTACTATTATCCATTCTATCAGTTATTATTATTTTTTTCCAAGTGACAGCCTAGTAAATAGATCTAATAAGTACGTGTGATGGAAAGTTGGTTGAAACTCGCGGTTTGTGTATATGGCGGTGTGCAAAAGATAGATTAATTTGGTTAGCGAGTGGGGTAAATATACGGATACTAAAGTTTCACGTAGCAATAATAATGGAACAAAAGCAAAGACAAGATAAGAGCATGTGAGTATAGATGTTATGGTAGACCAAGTGAACGTATGTAAAGCGTATGTACAGCTTACTTTCTACTCGTTCATCAAAAGTGGGGAAGCTTAAGTGACGTTTTGTACAACATTTCCAAAGAGCGTATGAAAAATAGGATGGGAATGCACTTATTTGGGCATTTGTGTCCAACGTTTATTACACTGCGATAATTGTTGGAAAAAAAGCAGGAGCAAGTCGCAATGGAAGGAAAATCGAGAGGTGGCCAAGTTTTAAACTCGAGTCGACCGAATAGCATGTACAAGGTTGCATATAACGAGTCTGTGTAATATGTTTAGACGCGACGCGATAGATGAGCTTTTGTGGAAATGAATGATTTTTATATTTGATTTATATGCAAATCACGGGAAAAAGGTTGAAATGAAGAATGATACAAACATGTCAGAACTTGCAACTTTTTAAATCACAATATTTCCACATGTATTCTAATGCTAGATACTTGATGTACATATACCGTTGGTCAAACGAGAGCATATTATATATCGTATTATGTAATACAGTAAGTAATATCATATCATATCATATCTCTCTCTAACATGATGTCGTCATCGATATATGATGACGTGAGATTTCAAGTAATTGTTGGATTGCGCCCCAAACTGTTAATATCAACCTTATTATTATTATTACTATGCTTACCATAACTAATCGTCGATTAGCTAAACCTTTTCGTATTCGACCCCCTCCCCCCAAAATGTATGAACATTGATGAAACATGTTACAACATCTGAACTATGAACATTTATGGGTTTGTAAAATGCTCGTTAAAAAATAAAGTATTGGAGATGATTTTCTTGCTTAATTGAGCAAGTCTGGTGTGTATGTTTTATGAATGCACGAGCTGGGCGAGTAACTACGATTGACAAACTCAATATTTACATTAAATCACTATGCGTAATTGGTAATCATTAATACATACATGACTAATGATTGTGTGTAGCAGCCAATATACACTTGTCATTCCTATTACATGGAAAAGCTGTCTTTTGGCCTCTGTTTGATTATTCTTGCCATCATTCTTTTTACATTATTTCGACACAACACGCGATTATCATTATCATCACAAGAAATTGCTTCGATAATAGTCTTTTGTACTACAATACACCCAATCACAACACCAACTTGAAACATATGGAACGACAGAACTCCCAGCTCTTTCCGTCTGCTACCGTGACCCGCTCTCTTTCTTTTTATCCCCTACGTGTAAGATCTGTACAAACGATTCTACACCATTTGGCTAGTCGATTTCAAAATCTCATACTGTTACCAAACGACCTCCCCCCCAAACGAGACTAATAATAACTACCGGCTCACTCTCCAACTCTCCAAGGAATTAAAAAAAAAAAAAGAGGAACTTAACAACCTGATCAGACTAACCGAATAAGTTTTTTTGATTTCTTTTGAAGAAGAGATGGATTTACCACATAATGTCGAGTCAACTCCCGACTCGCCCCACAAATCACAAATGCCCACAAGAGACAGAGACTCCATATGGTCACGTTTAGCTGAATCTCTAATCAGCCTCTTCCTTACGTTCTATGAGGATCTCGATCTCTGCGAGTGGGACTCCTTCCAACGCATCCTCGCTATCACGCTATCAGTCATTTCAAACATCTTTCTCATGGTTTTCAGACTGAACGCACGCGACGACGGTTTTAGTTGGACAGAAATGGGCTTTTTCACAGCTAGTATCATAAACATGATATTTCTCAGAGCATGTCATAAAGACTACCAATTATTCAGCAGACCACCATGGTCAAAGCCAAACAGCGATCACGCAAGGCTTGTCGATATCTACCCAAGAAACAACAGGACTACTGATTCATTAATAGGCGCTGCCTTGGCACCGCTGCTTGACATGTTTGCAACAACAAATAACGACGATGATCAAATATGGGAGTTAAGAGTATGGAGTCCGAACACTTTTTACGTCAGCTTATTCTCTTATTTTCCACCTACCAATATATTCATCATTCACTCTATGAATACGCACAACTGGCCGTTTCTCCTCGTCGCTCTTATATTCACAACATCACAGGCTTGCCTTTTGGCAACATTGTATTCCGGATACATCAAAGACAAGGAAGTACTATACGCCGAATCGCAGATAGAATACGATTCGTCCTTTGTCAAACGCAAAATATTCACTCTCAAGGCCGATGCCACTACCCAGACTAATCAAGAGGTCAGTTGGGATTATTTATACCCGAAAGTAGATAAATTCAATGTAACTGGATTAGTAACTGGAATACCAACAGGACCCGTAGCGACAACACCGAGTGAAAATGGGCATTTTACAGGTAGTCTGCTGAACAGCAGAATTGTTGAACATCCGAGCAAGACGAAAGGACAAAATCTGGAAGACTTTACAGATAATCCTTGGGCTGATGTTAACCCCGGGCATGCAAACAAAGTGGGAAGTGAAACACCAAGAACGCCTGGAAGAAGTAGTAACGGTACGATCACAGGCGCGAGAAGAGGATTTGGAACTCAATCGATCAATACAAGGAATCTCGGAAGGAGTAGTAGGAGTAATGGTAATAATAACAACAACAACGCTCTTAGCAGTATCAATGGGAACAGTAACCATTCTCCGAATGTTACAAAAATAGTAGCATCACCGTCAATATCAGCTCCGTCGTCAACATTTACAACACCGACGAAACCAGAGATGATGACACGACGGAGGAGGTAATGACGAGAAAAATTACGGATTTTTTTTACTAGTAAATCACCGCTGGCTTTTTTTATTTCGAATTTCTAGAAAAAGGAACATTGCATTTTTTTTTTTTTCATTTCATTTTTTCCCTTTATTCATTAGAAGGCTTTTTTCCCCTTTTCTTTTTTTTTTTTTTTTTTTACTTTTAATTATGTTTATTTAGAATCAGGCGGGGAGGGTGGAGCGGAGATGAAATAACAAGATTATCTTTTCATTGCATATAAGCATGAGCATAGTAAATATACACGACAAAGAACTACTTTACCTTTTTACTGAGCAAGTTGGCGTTCATTCCTAATTCCAGTGGATTGAATATTCAACTTTTTTGTGTGATCTTGTCTCAACTGAGCAAACCAGAGACAATCGCGGACTAGAATGTCCGTTGCGTCTTTTCCCAGGTCCCCAAGTAAATAAATTAGCATGTTTGATCACCGTTGTACAACACCGTGGTGTTGCACAATGTTCTTATTCATGTGACATTACAATGTTAAAATGCAATCACCTGACAAAGCTGGCGGAACAATGGACAATGGCTATACTCAACATGGTATATACGTTTGTTGTTAAGCAAACAATTATACAAACGTCTGGAATGCCCATTGTATCAATTAATTAATTCATTAATTTGTCTATCGTACACATGCTTGCATGGAATATCAATCCTATAGCATCTTGGGGATCTTGGGGATCGGGATTTTCACTTCCGAGAATATGATACGTCCACACAACTATAGTTCGTCCACGCCGTCCCCAATCTGTTCACTTTCGGTTGCAATATTCATTCTCATTTTCCTCCTCATAAGTTCCAACAATCAACGTTTCGCCAATTCTCTCCCGGATCCAACCCTTCACGTTCTCTTCAACCACCAATTCCATATGTACTTCCTGGAAAATATCTACAGACCTTGTCTTTTTAAATCCCAACTTTGTAAATAACTGCAAAGACGGATGGTTCTTCATGGATATTTTGGCCACGAGTTTCATAATCCCAAGCGTGTATATTGCGTAATGAAAGAGAAGAAGGAGAGAGTTTGTTGCGAGACCAGAATTGCGGGCTGTTGGGTCTACAAAAATGTGTTGCAATGAGGGAAAGTTTGGTGAATGTGTGAGATGACGAATGGAGTCTGTTCCATAGTATAGATTCGGCTCAAGTCACTTTTCTTACCTGCGATCATAACTTCTACCTCCGCAATGGACCTATCATGGGGATCGTTCAAGAACAAATTCACGTCTCCTACCATCTCTGATGAATCGCCACAGTAAGCCTTATATATAGTCGTTTCTCGCAACAAAGATCTATGCACATGGAACGTTTTGTCGTCATGAACTCACTCGAAATCCTTGTCAGTTCGCGCAAGCTACCGTTAGAGCCGTCTGATTTCTTGAGTACGATAAACGTAAGTTCTGCGCATGTGATAAGAATGGCATGACTCTTTTTCGACAAACACATCCCATTTTGCATCCCCCCACCCTCACCCATCCCATTTTGCATCCCCCCACCCTCACCCATCCCCCTCTGTCTTCTCTCCCGACAAGCACAACATACTATCATCGTCAATCAACCAACTCTGCTGCATTTCATATTCTTGCTCAATGGTAAGCGGTTCCGAAGCAGTTAGTTCTTGTATCTCTTTCGATTGCATCCATTCGTGGTAGGCAAGGACATGTTCACGACGATATGGGACTAGTATAACTTTATTTCCAGACTTGATTGAAAAGGTGAAATTTAAATGTGAGACATTTATGAATCGAATTGGCTTGAGAGAAACGATCGATACCTACTATGACTAGATTTTCGTTTATCCGCATATTCTTTTGCGGTTTGGATATCAATCAGATTTGTCTGTGTTGTTCAGTGTCACATCTATTATTATTATTGGCCAATGTTAGTTAGGTCAGCTGTTGTCTCCTGATTGGACGGAATGTTTACAACACGTGATACTATAGGTATATGGTATTGCTCGGCAAAATGCTTTGAAATTACGATCTATTATCAAACCGACCACATATTATCCAAGACTGTCAGCTTAAAAACGGTCAAAATATTTACAACCAGCTCCGCATTTCAATACCGTTGATATTTATGCACGTATACTTTTGTTTGCGACTTTAATACATAGAGCCAAATTAGAACACTTAGACAGTCCACGCATTTTGTTTAGAAAGTCGATATTAATTTGAACAGGTTTCATAATCGGGCCAATTAGTTTAAAATCTACAGTGGGTTGTAAAAGTGCCAGATTTACTAGTGGGGGTTGACAATTACGTTATATGCAATGATTAATGTTGCAGGTTGAATAACATATACAGTACTCCTATATACAGTATAAGATGCACTTACTATATCACTCTTCGAATCTTTGCGTTAAAGAGGCTAATTGTTTAAATTATTCACGTAATAAATCAGTATGTTTTGACTGTGTATTTATGTTGTTTGCCTATAGTTTTTGTCTATAATACATATTCATATGCCGCGTTTTTGCTCAAATTTATTAAATAAACGGAATCGAGAACACACAAACTGATTCTTGTTTTCATTTGTCTCGTTTAACAAAATTTAATTAGAGTGTCAATTAACTTTGCGCGATTAAATTCTCGGATTGTGGTAAATGTAACCGGTTATAAATCAACATTAGCGTAATTTATATGTGCTAATATGCTATGTATGATATGCCTAATGGTCAATTCGAGATATTCGTGTAAACTTATTACACGGCAATTGTGAATTAATAATTAAATACAGAAAAGTCGAAAATTATCTATAAGCTCGGGAGCAATCTAGTGAAAATTGAGTGATGATAATAATAATAATCAAAAAGTTACTACAAACCTAAAGATAATATCGCTTTTGTGGAAGGTATTATAGCTACTATCAATGATTCGAAATTAACTTTTCTAGAGATGTATTCTCGTCTGTCAGTTGCAACACCGTGATTCTTTCGGGTAATTGTCGTAACAAGAATGTGCTCTTTACACAATGACGACGACCATCACGTCAAAGACAAGTTGAAAACATTAGCTCCTGGAACACCCGTGTTGCCTATTCTTTCGGTGATTATTGCATGTTGAAGCCAAGTGGGCAACTTGACTTTCTTCATCGTCCATAGATCTCACTTTACAAAGAATGTTCTCTGTCGCCGTTCTACTTCAGCATAACTAGGCGTAATCATCATACTTGCAAATCGAAGGCATATAACCATCTAACCGTTCCTTAACTAGCTCTAATAAAATAATCGACCTCTCAAAATCGAAGTTTCTCGCTGAATAGTCTACTACTAGACGTTATTACTTCGAGAGGGAGGAAGCGGGTAATTCCTGTCGGTGTCCTTTCATGTTCTGTTATCTTGCAAATGTGCTGAGCCAATTCCTTGACCGCTTTTGGCTAGGCATCTTCTTGTTTATTGTGTTTGGCTTCCTTTTTATGAGCAATTTTAAGGGTATCAAATTAGTTTTAGACGGATACTAATTATAATACATGATTAAAATTAACACCCGTATCATAAGAATTAACTCACCTTTTTCGCTTCCCGCTACTCTTCTGTTATGTTTGTTATGTTGTGTTTTTGTTCTTTATAGTGCAAACCAGCTCTGAGCTCTTTCTTGCTTCCGTCCGGTTATGCTTCAAGCTTTCTCAACTTCAATAGTCGTCTATTTCATTGTGTGCAAACCTTAGCAGTGGGTGTGAGCGGTTTACCAAAAGAATATTACTTGAGACAGTTATTAAAGCAGTTTAGTTGTATTAGTTAGTTCGTAAATAGGAAAAGTCGACTATTTGAATGTCATTCATAAGTCATAAATTAAGCCTTTGTAACTAAACCGACGACTTTTAGATTATTCATTGTGTTATTAACATCGGTAACTTTTGGTCGTTCCGACCAGCGTTAATCAAGAGAGGTACAAGTCTCTGCATTTATACTATAAAATAAGTTGATTGAATTAAATCCGATTAGCTGCCATTATGGTTGCGTTTTATTACAAACCAAACAGACAGTAATAGACTACCTTACCAGTAATGAATTTCTATCATGGACTGTAAAGATGACATAACTAACTGCTTAAAATGTTGAGAAATCTCTTCGTTTCTTCTGTCTAGTCGTAGATGTTATAAAATCTATGACAAATGACAAACAAACCATTAGCGGCTTAGTGACTTGGCCAAACGTGACTCGAATTTTCATATTATCGGAATCTGCAAACAAGCGAGGGTATTATCCCTGATACTAGACCCTTTGACGAGATAAAACTTTTCTTCTACAAAGCATAAACTGTGGGAAGAAAGGATAAATTTGGAAATGTGTGACTTTATTGTCAGGGTTTGCTTTCTCTTCTCAGAGCATAACAGGGTTGTAACACCATTTTTGTCATTGAACCCTGCAAATTTGTGGGGGTTAAAAAAACTTTTTATTTATGTAATATAAAGTGTGGATTATAAAAATCACGTTATGTTTGGTGTATGACTATCATATGATGTATTTTTGATCGTATGATTTTGTCAGATCAAATGATTTTCATACCTGCATGTTTGGGACCATACGATTAAAACCTGCCGAATATGTACATAACATAGTGTTAACATATTTAATGTAATAATCCCATCAATATAATCGTTTAAAAGTTGAAGCCGAGTAACCCGAATATTAATCGCGCAGCTTCAAGTAGGCGTTTCAAACTTGAACTTACTGAATGGAAACTAGCTTTAAATCTAACCTAACGATTAACAACTTGTCCGACGTGAAAATTTATGTATACGACAAGATTTGAAGAAAAAAAAAGGTTATTTAATTTAGAATGCTTGTATAAAAAAAAAGTCTGTTTATTTAGAACAGGAAATGGCGATATAAGCAGACAACTGACACATGGAATTCTCAACCGGGTTATTGGACAAAGTATGTAACGGTAACTGAACACACGTTACACGCGGATTGTTGCAACAGTAATTAATATTCTGTATATTGTATCTCTGTTGTGTGAGTTCAAGACCGTCTCAGTTAGGAACCCACTCACTCAGTCCGGAACTCAGACACTCAGAACTGAGACAGGTCCCCAACTGAGGTACAACGCTCTATACGTCATACGCTAAATGTTGCTGGCGGACTGTAAACAATTCTAAATAATAGCACATTGATAAACTTTTTTGGAGAAGCAGTTACAGAATTCTTTCATAGTCTCAGATATTCAAAATTATTCTTAATGTTGAAATTGGACAAGTGAAAATTAATCCCTATAATAATTGAAAACAATTACAAGAATGCATATTATCTGCTTAGTCTATGAACAAGTCTCCCTTTCTTTCCTCTGTTTACCGCGTTATTTTTAAATAAACAACTTTTTCTAAATTTACTGGTAAAGAGGGAAAGAGACTTCTACCAAATTGTAATTCCATCTTTAATAACGATTATAGAATAATAAAGAATGGGTGTTCTGATCTGTCAAAGAAGACGTATACCTTATGTGACGTTAGATCAGGGTAGTGTATAGAATGTTCGCGTTACTTTAGAAGTTTGTCTCTCTGAAAGAAAGATTTCTGAACAATAAACAATAAACTTTAGAGTGTCCAAGCAATATCGAAGAGGATAATCAGAAGGCGATAGCCCCCAAGCGTAATAATGCCGGATAGAAAAGCTCGAAAGAAAAAGGAGAAAGAGCGAGAGTCCGGAACACGTAATAATGGGAGAAATTGATAACTGATGCTGGTGCTGTCGGTCGCAATGACTTTCGTAAAGGCTATGGTTACAAACGATAATCCAACCAATTGCTTCGTATGTTTAGTATTAACGCCGAGGTAATTTTGTAAATTTGCCCCTTGCTGAGCGTAGTATTAGTCTGTCTGGATGGATAACTTCGTTTAGCAGAATCTTTCTATATATAGCGGGACGTTTCATGCACGTGCTTGTTCTAATTTTGCCTCTTTCACTGTGCACAAAAAGACGGGTCTCAAAAAAAAAAAAAGATTCTTTTCTACATACTTCTTTGATTCAAACTGGTTTTTTGGGTCACATACCAAATAATGCAAACATTGCGTTAGTCATGCATTAGTTGCAAATAACAGGTGAGAGTGTTTGTATCCATCAAACTGTTTACGGCTTTCTAGCTCTGATTTTCTGGAAAAACACGAAATAACAGTTGTTTTTCTTATCGTCTTCTAGCAAGAAGTTCTTTACTCTTCCAAATTCCAAGTATAATTTTACCATCGTCCACCCTCCAATGCCTACATTTGGATTTTTGGTCACTTTCATCCTAAGCCGATGTTGTTATTTTTACGAGAACTGGATATGATGGCTTTTCTCATGTCACAAGCGGTTTCATCAAGTAGTTAATTGACGAATCAAATACCCGATACGCTTGGTAAACATTACTTTCATCCAAGACTTTCCTGTGTCTGGAAATACTGTATCTTTAATTAATGAGCTACCACCGTTTGCAAAAGATTTGTAACTGCTATGAAAGTGCCCGCGAAAAACTTAAAGAATATGATTCACACATGCACAGATGACGGGAAACTGCAAGTTCTTTGGCAACAATTCTCGATACTAACGGAACGATTTAACATAGGCCATCCTCGTTCTTTCAGTAGTGGGGCACATCGAAATTAGTCATCCGCGGTTAGCAGAAACCGTTAGTAGACTCTGCGGTACGTTGAGTGATGTATTATTATGAATAGTACGATTCCTTGGAAGACTTCGACCGTTCAGCAAGTGGACCCGATGTGAAGACAGCCAATTTCTTTATTCCTGTAAGTTGCCGCCATTAGAACTTTTCACCAAGAACGCAATTAATTTGCTAGCGTGCTAATACTAAATGCATTTTACTCAGACTAAGACATGAATAATAGATGTTGATCGGACTGTAACGAGCAGGGCATAGCGTCAACTCTAACAATAATTATCAGCTTACTCTTGTCATAAAATGCTCATCTACCAATTTCTTGCTTTTTTGCCAATTTGTATTTAGTATTAGATGGTTCTAAGCTATGAACCAGCGGGTTGAATGCCTTGAACAGTAATTATTAGTATATGGTTAATGCACAAATGCACCCAATTTCACGAATTACATAATTATCATACGAAAGAGCGCGGGGGACAATATGATTCCGTTTCTCGAAGGTTATAATGGATAGTAGTGATTGCTATAGTGGTCAATTGTATGTAACTTCGCGTCTGCATTTAATGACGATGATATCAATTACGGCTTATGCCATCATACACAAGGTAGCAACCAGAATCTCCAGATCACGACAACCAATCGAACATGATGGTATTACTGCAATGACCAACTTACTATATCTTGCGAGACCAAACAACTACAATCGACTATAAACAATTGATAGTGCTGCCTATAAAGAAGGTTTCCAAACAGTGGTGTACCTATATACATCTGCATCGTTTGAATTAGCTCAGTGTTTACGAAGCGTAAGCAAAAAAGAAAAAGAATTTCTAATTTGTATTATCTCTTTATAGGAGGATAATCAATTCCCCCTTCTTCCAAAATCAATGTCGACTTCGTTTGATATCGATTTCATAGTCACAATAACATTGTCTGGAAAAAATTTTGACATGGGTAGGTGCTTCTTTTCGGAATCATAATTCCGTTGCGCCAGATGCTAGCTACCAGTTATTTTGCGAGGCAATGTTTGTTGTACTAGGTACGTTTAACGTTTGATAATACGAATTAGTTATCAAGGAGTAACAAAAGTGGTCTGGCAACTAATAAACAATTGGCCGAAATTGCGAGAACAAAAAGTCTATAACTCATCCATGCAATATCAATAAGGTGATAAACTTCAGCAACTTATGACCATCCCTCCACAGATTTATTGCTTTACTTCTAAACTCTCAGATTCTGAAATGCAGACATTCACGAGAGATATTAATTCTCTTTTCCGTATTATTGCGTTCTTCTCACTTATCCCACTTGCAACTGCATCTATTGTCGATGACTCTTATACGTCTTACCAAGATTTATACGACGCAATTCTTACTACGCTTTTCCCAATAACCTTTGTCGTGCTGTTAAATGTCTCGGGAAAACCTGGGTCGATGAAAAAGAAGCTGTTGCCACTGTTGGACGATATATTGTACAATACAGTCACTTGGGTTATTCCATTAACGGTGTCATTTGCCTACGGTGATGAGCTGGCTGTAAAAATATTTTCAATTGTAAACATGTGTTTACATGTTGTTTGTGCAGTGGCTGCATTAATCAAATGGCAGCAAATTGGTGATGCCAATCGTAGTGATGATGGTATATGGGCTGGCATAATACTCTTTTTGACATTATTCCCCGTTTTAGTAATTCCAATATTCTGGATTACTTACTTGGTGATTAATCATATGGTTGCTTCAATTAACTTGTCATTTATTGTTTTGTTTGGAATTTTGTTGGCTTTAACATCCATCCTTATAATCGTGTTCAATTGTGTTAAAGATGATAAGACAACCGATACAATACATATTATTCTTATCGTAGTCTGCTTTTATACCCCAAACATTTTGCAAACATTATTGATTTTGCTAATGTGGCCAATCAATTTTTATTTTGTAAAAACATGCGTTTTTGTATTAGTACTGTCTTTAACTAGAAATATATCTTACTTTACTGATGAGGTACCAAACGATTTTTTGGCAACTTCAACAGCGTTTGTTCAATATGTAATTCGTGATACTATAGATAGAACGAGAAGTAAGAATGTAGATGAACCAATAAATATGAATCTAGTATGAATGTACATCCTTCCCTACCGAAGTCTTTCGGCAAGTCTTGAAATTACTAGTAAAAACATACAGTATATGAAAAAACTTTTTTTCGCAAATCTTTATACGACGACTGTGAAAACTGGCGAAAGCAAGCATTTATGCTTTCAAAAACTTGTGCTTGAGAGAGCGATTATTAAGCGTGTCTGGGACAAAAACCAACTTCACTTAGCATAATAATATGTAGTTGCTTTGCTTAGCAGTACCAGAGAAACAAGGTGAAAGTGACCGATTACAGAGCGATTATACGATCATGAGCAATTATGAGCAATTGCATAGACAAATACACATACACATATTATTACAACTAAGTAACCCGCGTTTCTTCCAGTGAACAGACGGTCTATTAATCAGCAAGATGCCAAAGAATATTAGGTAAAGATGTCACCTCAAATAAGAGAGCTTTTAAGGGTTTCTCGCTCTAGTATTTGGCTGAACCCTTCAATATAAGAAAGACTATGAAATTTTATAAATGTAGAATATTGTGAGACTCTCTCTGCATAATAATTGGTCTCTTAACGCGCATCAATACTGTTTTATATAAATAATATTCTGTTTTATCAATCAGTCAAATAACGGCATTAAGGTAGTTGAGTCTTTTTGTTCGGATTCTATGTTATTTTAAGAAAGACGTGGTAAGTGGCAGCATTAATTGGAAAAACAAGTAATTCTAGATAGATATATCTGTAATAAGAATAGTGTAAATAAACTTTTGCTATAAAAAAGACTTATTCCCATAAATAAGGACAGTCATATATCGAGTGACTTTTGATATAAGAAATTTTAATATAAGAAAGAAATCCGACTACTTTCTTATATCGAGAGCCATTTGTATAATATTTAATAAAATACTATAGTCTAACATATAGTCTTTATTTTCACCTCTCAACTATCTAATATTAGGTAGCTGATGTTAAAACTAGCTGTTGCATGTATGTGTAGCTTGAAAATAAAGTCTCACACTGATTTCAAGGTAAGCAGCAAATGACATAAACTGTCATTGAATCTGTAATCTGACCTAATACTAATATTAGTTATAACATCTCACAGATGATCCTGGTATCCTGGATGGTAGCTTCATCCTGGATGAATGCATTATGAGGTATGAGTTTTTTTATATTTATTCTGTTAATTAGATTTCGTTTTAATCCTATTCTATCATCTGGGCCAAAGCTCTGCTACTCAAGATAGAGCAAAAATGCTGAGAGTGGCTTTGTTGCTCAGTTCAGGAGGCATGACAACTGATATATCCACACTGTTTCAATTCAGCTTTTCATATTCAATGACTAGTGAGGCAATACTAATACCATACCAGAATATCAGGGAAAAAGGTATACAGTTGAAAGGATTGTCCCTCTCTTCAAGGCAATCCAGTTCATATTAATAGAGACTATATCTTGCTCCAGAAGCAATTGAATTATAAATGCTTGTAAGATGGAGCTAAGGTGTGTGGCAGCTTGATAGATTAATGAAGTTTTTATATTTATAATTCTTGCAATATAATAACCAGTATTATTCTTGAATACAAAGTGGCCAAAATTGCCTGCCAACAGACAAATTGGTAGAAAATCTATCTTGGAGCTCATAGATAAAGGGCTATTCCAGCCTATTCTAATCATGAGCTATTCTCCATGATTCTTCTACTAATGAAGACAGTGATTGTTTTATCAATCTGTATTAGTATATATACCAAGTTAAAAATTCTGTCAAATTCACATAGTAAAATAATATTATGCTTCAAGTTGAGAAAGATGCTCTTGTGATTCTCAATTAGAAGCTATCCATTCACTATTAGTGTTAGAAGGAATATAGAATATATTGAAAAAATATTGTGCATCATTGACCAACTCCATTTTATAAGTTTCTGATATGTTTTTATTTTCTGAGGAATCAAACCTAAATGTTTATTCTCAATAGGTGTATTATCATTCTGTAAACTGTTCCAAACAAGTGTGTATTAGTTGGCTGTGCCTAAAGTTTTGAAAAGCAGTTTGTATAATTCGTGCATGACCATCTTGAGATAACAGTCCCAACGATTTGAATTAAATCACAATTTCAATGTACACATACCAATACCGGCCAAAAAAAAGTGTTTACTAGTAAAGCATAATAAAATTTCGTAAATCTTTATCTTCGACGTAAGCTTTTATTTTTCGCTCAACATTTTTATACAACGTCTCGTGTGGTCTAACAATTGATAAAGTATCATATTGTCTTTCAGTCTCAAAGAGTTCAATCATTAGTACCATAATAATTGTAGATACACGACTCTATATATTTCATATCATATCCAGGACGATTGTTAAACTGAGTTTCACTATTTAGCTTTTTATTAATATTTGGAATAATTATAAGAGATGTACTCGATCATGTGCCCGATAAATAATCCGCAAAACCCACAAGTGAGTTTATAAGTGGCTTGGGGTTCGTTTTCCACCCGATCCTTGAAGTCGCGTTAAATGGCGGATAAGATATGCGCGCGACATTCCCTTTACTAAGTACTTGTTCATTATTTATATAGATATGTGCGGTTTCTTGACCCACAATAACAAATATGGTCCAGACCCACAAATATTTTTACATCGTATTCGCAAACGAATCGATAAGGCGGAAGGCAGAAGAACTCTTGATGGATTGGCAGGAAAGTACATGCAGACATTACTCATGTTTTATGAATAAAGGATAAAGGTGAATCTCACCTGAAAGAGATATTGGTTGGTGAGGACAAGTCACACTGCTTGCGAGGGGTGTGATGATGGGTTGCGATTCCGTTCTTACCAGCTGTCTTCAGCAACAAGTCACATTGCTTGCGAGGTTGGGTGATGGGTTGCGACTTGCATTGCCCCTTGAACCAAACTGTTGTAATCTTTCTTTCTTTCTTTCTTTAGATCTTAGATCATTGCATAATAACAACATTGTTAATACATATGTTTGATAAGCGGTGTAATCCTGAAAGACACAAATAATAGTCCGTTGTTCAAGAGTTATTGCTCACTATCTTTGGAGGTATCGGCATTAGAAAAATGCGCGGACCCTCCAAAAAGGAACACAAGATAAAAAGGACGTCTCCCATACATGAGCAACCCGGGTCTTGTGACATTGTTTTGTTTTTGTGCTATCGCTAGCGGCAAGACTGTGCATATTAAACATGCCCAAGCGCAAATTTAGGTAATTAGGCTGAATCTTTTGAATAAGCATAATTGTTTGCAATATTTTGTCTAGTTGGGATGCACCCACAATTTTTGTAGAAAACCGATTTTCCTCGAGTATTCATTCACATTTTTGTCGAATAACAATATTTTTAAGATTAAAGGGAGGTTTCTGTTAACACCAATTCATGCTGTTTCCATAATCAGATTATTTACATCGGACAGCAATCTTATCATGCTTATCAAAGCATTGCACAAGTTCGCAGGATAACTTGTTTATTAATTGTTTGCTATTAAGGGATAAGTCTATGCAGAAGGGTGTTTTATGTCGTAATGCCCCGAGTTATTTTAGATGACAAGCCCCCCTACATGATCTTTTGATGTGTGAGAGCTTCTCATTACAAGCTACAAGCACGAATGAATGCCGTCTCATTTTCATGAGAGTGTGCAGCGAGTAATGAGACGTGGAGCCTTAAATGGCATACTAATACGCCATTGGCCAAACCGCCTTTCAGTTTCCATTTGCCAAGGAACGGGACCATTATAAATATGTTTCATTGTGAGGTTTGCGCCAAACCGAAAGAATGATTACCTGACGTCATTGTACTAATATTGGGTATATTACACAAACATTTTACTTTCAATGTGTTTATATAGTATGTGTTTATTCGGACGAGATAACCGCGAGAAAAGCGGCAAGATTACGCACACAACGCCACAACGCATGCAAAAACAACCCTTTCCAATTAACAAATTACTATATTTACAAGGTGTTAGTAATAATAATATATATAATATCAAACATATCAACAAATATAACAAATATCAATAGGCACCCAATGAGGAACGAATTAAATAGCTGGATACGACCAGCATACGTTATTTGACATAGTACATTTAAATGTTTTTCGTAACACAAAGTTCAGATAAACGAATATAGATAAAAAAAAAGATAACTAAAAATGAAAACTTAACAATTCTTCCCAATGAATTAAAATTGAAGGGTAAATGATATAGAGTACTACTAATCTTGGCCAGTTGGGCATAAATCGTTACATGATGGCATTCTGAAAGACCCTTCTCATCAAAATAAAAATAAAATTTGAAGCCATATGTATGAAAGCTATACGTAATCATTCATTCTTTCCAGACAGACCAAAGTAAAAACATAATTGGGAAAAAAGCAAAATAGCGTGAAAAACAAGCGAAAGAAATCAAAGGGGGTAGTAAATGTGTGTTTGTGTGTTCCATCATACAATAAAAAAAAAGATCTTATGAACTTTAATGTGAGCAGCCGAAAGATAAAGATTAAACATAAAAAAAGAAGAGGCCTTTTTGTGTCACTGATTTGATGATAGGATGAACAGTACGAGTAGTTAATAATATATGATAATTAAAGGAAAAATAGAGAATAGTTCAGTATCATATATTTGTCACCGAAAACGAAAATGTTGAAAACATTTTCGATAAACCGACAATCGATCTTAGTTTTCTCTCTTCTTCTCTTTATAATCTCTCTCACTCTCCATGATCATAGAATTCATCACTTACTCGAAGAACGAATTTCCAACGGGCGCTTCTTATCTCCTTTAACGTTTCGTCATCCGCGATTTGAATTTTTTTTGTTGAATGCTTATTCGGTTAATAAAAATAAATTCTTATATAATCATAGTGATATAAATTATTGGTGTTTTGCAGATGAAAGGAAGAGGAAGTAGAAAATAAAGTTTTTGAAAAAAAAAATTTTGTCCTAGCGCATTACAGATCCTTTATATATACACATATATAAATATATACATATATATATATTCACTCACTCTAATGTATCATTGTCCATGCGTAACAACCCTCCTTTACAATCTGCTCCATAGTCTCTCTCCAGTCTCATTACACTCTTTCTCTCCATAGCCACTCCTCGTCTTCACTTTTTTTTTTGTTCCTACGGTAACAGCAAAGATCTGACATCTGTCAGCTTGGCCACCTTCGCATCTGCGCTTGGCGATGTCTCCGAATTCGATATGCCGTCCTCATCCGGTGAGTTAGGCGATTGGAATTGCCTGGCAGACCGATCGAAATCATCCCTTTCTGTCACAGATCCATTGCTGACATAGTGATCGCCAGATGACGGAGATGGAGTCGGGATCTCGTAGCTGTGGTCTGCTTCTGAACGTAATTGTTCGATCTATTTGATAAGATAATCAGTGATTTGTTAATGAGAATGGGTAAGCGGTTAGGAACAGGGGTTGATGTAAAAAGGGAGAGGGGGAGGGTGAGGGGTAGTCGATGTATTGAAGAAGGAGGAGGAGGAGGAGGACGAGAAGAAGAAAAAGGTAGTCGTGCAAGATGAAAAGGTATTGATGTGGAAGGAATGGGTTGGTGAATAAGGAACGAGATGGTAAATGGTAAGTAATAACAAATAGGTATCACGTGAATTAATATGGCGGTACATAATTAACGAGAAAGAGAGATTAATTAGATATACTGGTAATGTTTTACCATTCATTGATTACCTATCTCTCGCAACCGATCAACGATCGTTCAAATCACAGGATTTTTCTCGTCCTCATTTACTCCTCCTCCAAGTATATGTACATCTCTCTCTTTCTCGCTCACGCACGTACACATACATACTCATTCACTCACTCACACATTATCTCTCTCCCTCTCTCTTGTTTCAATCTTCTCTTCAAAGGTTTCAAACATGTCCTAATTACCTGCGACTCCAACTCTTTGATTTTCTTCAATTTGGACTGATTTTCCTTGTTTGCCTCTTCCAATTTCTTTTCCAGCTCGTTGATCTTCTTGACACTATCCAGACCTTCCAATTTTTGGATACGCTTTTCCAAAAACTGACACTTTTCCTGCATTTCCTTTTCTCTTTGCTTCCGGCGATCGCGGAACCTCGCCGAAGCGCCAGCATTACGACGACGTTTTTCTGCCAATAGTTCGGTTGCAGGATCGACGGGCGGGGGATGACGCTGGGAATAGTATGGATGATGATGATGGAGCGGTTGGTGATGATGCTGAAGAGAAGGTTGAGATTGAGGTTGAGCTTGTGGTGGCTGTAATGGTTGCGGTTGATGCTGCTGATGCTGTCGAGCGGCGGCAGCAGTCGTGTAGAACGGATGTTGATTCAGGTGAGCGTGAGTCGTGGGAGTCGTGGGCGAAGGATGAGGAGGAACGGATACCGGAGGTACAACCGAGGGGGGGACTGGGTTGATTAAGTGTTGTTGTGGTTGTGGTTGTGGTTGTGTTTGAGTTATATGATTCACAGTAACATGACCTTGCGAATAACTCGTATGATTGTATTGCGATGTGTCAGTATATGCGTAATGATTAGCTCCCACCTGTATGTTCCCTCGATCATATCCTTCCACCTGACGCTTAGCCGTCGGAGGCGATTGGATGTATGATGATAATTGAGACATGTATGGAGAGGTGATTTTGTGTTCGTTGGGAAATTCGGACGGAGGAGACACTACCGAGGGTATTGGTGGGGCAAGGCATGAAACTGGAGGTAGGATAGGAGGAGAAGGTAATTGTCGTTGTGGTTGAGTTGGTTGGAATGTTGTAATTGGAGGCAATAGCTGCGAGGTTGATGAACGAGCCATGTTGCCTGACAGGGAATGAAGAGGAAAGGGGAAAAGGGAAACTCGTAACTTTTTCTGTGTGGTGTGTGGGTTTAGTACAACAGCGTCGTTATTGAGTAAGTATAGCGTTGAAAGACGAGTAGTTAGTAGGGTGTCTTAGTTAGCTGTGCTTATTCGGATCTTAGTTATAGCCGATAAGACGTTTAGAATGGATTGCAATAAGAGGAGCAGCTTAGGGTGATTACAATCTCTTGATATCGGTATGCATTAACGGACATGAAAAATATCGACTTTTTTTTGTGATGTCGATGCAGGAAAAAGTCTTATCACCCTTTTTATTCGATTATTTTTTGGTTGGCGTGGGGGAGTGACTATGGTGGTAATGAGATATTTAGATAAACTAGTATCGAGCATTTCTCCGAGCCAGTTAAGGGTTTGTCGCGTGAATAGTTTATAACTGAATATGTGTGTTTGGGGACAGATCGCTGAAATGGGAAAGCTTCGTAGGACCAATGATGCCATTATTGTAGTGATGGGAGCAAAAATATTAAGAAACAAGTATGGTGCATATATGATGTAATGCAATATTAATAATGTAATATAAATAATGTATGTACTATTAACTATCTATTGCTACACATGTGACATGAATTGATTGGTCAGCTGTCAATAAAATGTGATGGTATAAATAATGTAATATAGGCAAACAATTGTGATGTGATATATTTTTTAAATCGATACTTTTGTTGAGTTTATTGTTAACGAATGCCAATGTCGTGTAATACAATAATATGTTATCTACAACTGATAAAACAAAACTTGACACTTCTGTTGTAATGAGTAAAAAAAAAAACTTTTTAGATCGTAACATTACATCATACTATTTTATACTATCAATTTTTTAAATATACGTTTACATTACAATTGATATCACGATAATTATAAATAAAATAAAGAATAAAGCGTGTATTGATTATTGTTATGGCAACAAATAATACTCTTGTTTCGCTCGTATAGTAAACAACATTACCAAATGTTTTGGTCTCCATCGCGAACGTCCGATAATTAATGTTCTTCTCAGACGAATTGATCGTTTAAACACCCTAGTTATTATACGGCGTATACAAAAAAAAGTGACATTTCAAATGCAGTATCACGTTCCGATATAATCACTTTTATTAGCAATTACCACACGAAGCCGCCTAATTGATAACAAGCAAAAAGAGCCGATATAAGATCAGCAATATACCTTTAAAATCAGCAGTCTGTTTCCGAGGGGCCACTCTTTCCCCCGACTCTCTTCTTTATCCTCGGCCGCATTCAACCGCTCGGCCGTTGATCGTCTTCACTGTCGAGTTTTTTCGGTGATCAACTTTTCATAATTCGGATCTCGGTTGTCAATGAGGAGAAAGAGGGAAAAGGATTGGCAGAGATTACTGTATGCTGACGGAAAAAAGGCGCCCGATTTACGTAATATACCCTTAAAGCGGTTAATCATAATCGGCATTGCGTGATGTGCGAGTATCGTCATCTTGGTTTGGAGATAATGAATCTCGATGTTAGTGCAATCGGTTGAAACTACCTACATCAAACTATCATTTGTAAATGAGAAGAAAATGTGAGCGAGGAGGATGAAGGGCTAAACCCTCGGTAATGCATCGCTCGTCATTTATTATTATTATTATCAAACTCGGGACTACTTGCCAGGAAAATGGTTCTTGTGATTCTTCTTGCTCATCTTTCCGATGCTGATGATTATGCCCCGGCTTTAATAAAAATAGCCCAAAGATCGGAAATTCTCTAGATGGAAGAGGAGAAGAATGTTTCCTAATGTGTGATGCCTATAAATCATGGCTAAAGCGTGTTGCATCAAAGAGGTAAGACTGGTCGTATTGACAAAATTGCTTAATGTGTACCCTCTTATCTAGGTATTAATACAAGACTGTATCTGAACATTGCAAGAGTAAAATATGATGGTTATTACCCAGCGATTACAAACTTCTGGAAACGATACCTTCAAGATGCGATTTCGTACAAGTAAACATTACCATCTTTGTAAATGGGGAAATTTTACGGATATGAATAGTCACTCAGTTGGAGTATTTGCACTCGGATTACGTCATACACTGTTCTGTTGTTGAGATCAGAGATTCGGATCCTCTCTCTTTCTCTCTCTCTTTCTCTTCTTTGCTATATATATGATCGAAGTTTCCTTTTTTCTCTTATTTGTTAAAAATCGACTCTAATTCTCGATAAGGAAAAGCTTATCGGTTGATCAGGCAAACAAGGGGTGAGCCACTTTAACAACAGAAGAAAGAAAGAAATTTGAATTGGTGTATCGTCGATTATCGATCAGTGCAACGAGGAAAAATTGTATTTGTGTGATTATACAATCTTTTTTAGAGGATATTTGTCATAATTTTCAATTATCACCCGTACACATAATTAGTTCAGATATTGATACACAACTTTATTATTGTAGTATGCATAAATAAAAAAAAAAGAGTGTAATACGAACTAAGCTTTATTTACGGAGATCCGTTTAATTTGACCAAATTCATCATTTAAAGCATTGGTCTAAATAAATCTGACTAAAATCCCAAGACTTTTAAAAATATTGGCAAGCCAAGAGACAATTGTGCATTATATGAAAGATGTTAAGTCTGAAACTGTGTTTGTACATATGACAATATGTGTTGATACCAAGATTAAACAAACCATTCTAAATAATGCATTAGATTGTTGATTATATTGGTCAGTGTCCCAACGTTGCGAAACACGGGTAACCGAAATAAATGTTGCAGAAAACGGTAGGCAATTTGATGTATGTGTCATTGAGATCGTCTTTTGGACATAAAACAATAGTGTATGATGGAACAAACAACATATTTGTTATTGCTGTCGTTGTTGTTGTTGTTGTTGTTGCTGTTGTTGCTGTTGTTGTTTACTGTACTGTTTATTATATATATCGCTACGTATATAATAATATACAGTGCATCACATATCTATAAATATTTATGTCACTAAAACTTAAATACTTTCTGTACTGCCAAGTGTCTAGACCTGGGACTATTTGGATACGTAATCATGACTGCTGTGATACCAATCATTATGTGCGTAATAAATAAAATATATTAACTAATAAATAAATGTTTACATTTGATTATCGGCATATTACTCTGTGTCACAAATATTTGTGACCTCACTCGCAAGATGTATATGCTTTGGAAATCCCATATCTCTACATATCAATTATCGGCGCAAAAGAAAAAAGGGGGAGGGCGCTTATATGTCGATGGGCAAAAAGATTTTAGGCTAAAATTTATGATTTTTATTGGAGGAGAGGGGCGAGAGAGACAAGAAAAGTAAGCAGAAAGAAGGGAAACACATTTGTGGCTTCTTGAATAGAAAATTGTCTTGGCAATATTAATCATTCCATGGCTCGTTCGTAGTTCTCAGTATTCTCTCACTTTCAACTAAAAAGCAGTTTTGTTCTCCTCTGTCATTTGTGTGCGATCGACGTTAAATAAAAACACAGCTGCATATTTAATTTGTGTGCGACGGTTAGGTAATGTACGTTATTATTATCGTATATCTAATATATACGAATACTGTAAATTGCTTTTTTTTTTTATTGATAGGTCTAGACAAATGGGAGGCTGTTGGTGAAGTAGGCACGTTTCCATGGTCCCGAGTCAGAACAGAAGAGCTGATCTCCTTATCTCAAAACGAGTCTTTTTTTTTTCCACCAACCAAAACAATAACAATAACAAAGCAGCCCAGATAAAACAGGTGGATTGGAAACCGATATTCTTCCTATTACAGTGTACAGTCATTATTACAATCTAAACAATCAAGAACAAAAAAGGATGAGAGGAAGGGGGGATACAATCGCTGCAGTCCACTGCAGTTGTCTGATTATCTACATTTGTTTACTTTCTCAAGCTCTGCCCAGAGTCAATAAGAAAAGAGGCTTCGATATGGGCGATGACGATCATCCAGAAACAATATCTGATTGGATAACAGGGTTTAGAATATAAATAATACTGTTTATCAAATATGCACATCAGAAATCAATTGTTTATTTTCTGCGTGCTGTTTCGTCATATTGATTAAAGATCATCTCCTTTTCACTAAAATGGAAATGGGTGAAACGTGAAATAATGGGTGACAATTGTTACACGATGAAATTTACTATATTAATATAAAAACGAGACCAAAGGAACTTGCGTATTCGAGTGTTTTATTGGTCCAGCTTACAATATACAATATAACAACAATAACAACAATAACAATAATAACAACAATATTAAGTATGAGATAATGCCGGAACCTAACTAGCGGACTAAGCATGTGAATAAAGTCAAGAAATGCATTATATGCATGTCTGCGTATAAATGCATATTTTTAAAAAGCCCTCTTTTTTTTTTCTCTTGTCTTTTTTAAACTAACGAATGTCAAATGCATGGACCCGATTAGCGTACGTGCAAAACTTTTAGCAGGAAAAAAACTAGAGTGGTCTAGAACCGAAAGGTAATAATCACTTACTACGATCCCGACAACGTCTTACACGATTGGTATATATTGTTGCTATTTCGAGTCTTAAACGTTTACCCGTCAACGATGCTTCATGCTTCTAATTATCATCATTTTCAATTGATTTGATACGAATGTTCCCTCATCGTATTAACATCACACGTTTCCAGATAAGTCAACAAGATGACTCTTGTTGTGTACGAACTGTACGGATTGGCAATGTGCATCAATAAAAGGCGAATAGACCCAATGAAGGCCCAAATGAGTTGGCAAGTTTTGATTACAAGGTAACCTGTATGTTATACATATAACCGTTCCATACAAATGATTTATCATTATTCGCTCTTTCTCTCTAATATCAAACATTACACACACGCTTGACTATAAACCTGTAAATGATGTTTATCGACGTCATAATGTGATTAAATATAGCATTGAAGAAGAGAAACACGAAAGAGTTTACCGTCAACATGCAAGCATTTATTTGATTATAGGTTTAGGATATTTGTGACACTGTGATTCCCAACTGAGTAACTCGCTCGTTTTATGGATCCATCTATGTGTAACTTCAAGTTCGGCGGGTATTTTCGCCAATTGAATTGTCAAGTGTCTTGGATTTCAAAAGGTGAATCGGGATTGCAAGGAAGTCCGATATGTAGATAACCGGGAAGACAATTGATAACACGTAAGAAAATCTCTTAAATATCCCAAAAATGCTAATGCTCTCTAACTTTCTCAACTTGTAGACAAGATCGATAGTACATGCTCTTGTTTTATTTTTCCACACCCGATCAAAATTACATTACCACTTGTACGGATCCTGTGAGCCAAGGTTTATCATGTATAGAAAAGATGTCTAATGTAAGTAAATTGAATATGGGTCTTGTCGGGATTACGTCAATAGTCTTGCGACTACATGAAGTATAGATCGCTGACAGCCTTACCCCATGCAATTACGTATCCCACGCTCTATCTGCCCACATTACCTTAACCTATCCAGTTGCGCATAAACAATGCTTTTACGTCACTATTCACTCCGCCACAATGACAACATTTCCACCTGTACTAGGCGTAAACTTGCATGATAGAAGGTTAGCGCATACACATAGCTATAGTTCATACACATCAATATTCGACGATACAATTCTAAATAAATCTTTTTCTATGCCATTTGTTGAAAATAGAACCCATCTTACGAGCATCGATTAATGCCCTGACTATAACGACTGACTTTTTCTACAATAACGAATAAAGCGTAATCTAACTCATCAAGAAGAAATACCCCTTATTTGATGTCACGGGATTTAATTTTTTTTTCCCTGAAAATCAATGAGCAGCAACAGACAGTGGTCACATGTAAGAATATAATACTGCTTTATGACATCACAATTTCCGAACGTGGATTAGGGTTTAAGTAATAACGACACACACAATCCACAAACAAAGTTTGCTTGCCAACTGGGGGCGTTTGAATCGCAGGTTACCCGGTCTTTTCAAAATCGGGGTCTCAAAAAAAAGGGGAACGTCATTAATGAAAAAAGAAAAGGAAAAAAAAACAAATCACATCAACAACCAGTAGTTGCCAGTACATAATACACAATGGGAAAACGTTCGTTTTTATCCTTGACTGTCTATTAATAACCTAACGCATCCAATCGCCCTCTGCAAGTGATCGAATCGCTACGTAATTTCCTCTATTTCTCTCTCCATTACGCACATGAACATGAGATTTAGTGATTGATTGAACGAAAGATTGCATTGTATTGGATAACTTTATGAATGATAAAGTTGGGATTACAGTATCATTATGTCAGAAATGATGTCAATTCCCCAAAATCAGGTATCTATACTATCACAAGTTCTCTGATTGATGTACTGTACTTGTTTCATAGCTCTTTATCTTCTTACCATTAAGGGACGAAACCGTTTCATTTACCCCTTGGAGGAGAAACTCTGTAGAGCATATGCTGCTTGCTGCATGTCAGGTATACAAGGGGTGACGGTGGGGAAGCGGAAAAACTCGAGAGTTAAATTTTTCTAAATTCTTTTCCTCCACCGGATGGAATTCATGTATATTCGAATTGCCAAATTAGGATAACTCGGAGTCGTTAGGTCATTGCGTCGTTCGCTCGTCACTTGTACTAACTTTTTCAATGCTTTCTAGACAAAATGAGCAGTTTGCGTTAACTGCCTATGTGTTTGCATAAAAAAAAAGGCCAATGGTTAAGAATAGAATAAGAATTATTATTTTTGTTATTTAAATTGCAGATATTAATATTAATATACTAAATTTATCTTCCAAAAGCCTTTTTTGACAGGATCGTGTCTGCCTGTTTTGGATGTGCTCAGCAAATAAACAAAAAGCCTTATTCCTGTTATTGTTATATTGACATAGTCATGCAGTATTCCTATTATTGTTATATTGACATAGTCATGCAGAAGCCACTTTTTGTGGTCTAACCATTTTATAATGAACTTTGAATGTTTAATTCAAACAAACGAACACATATATTCGCACATTGTGCAGTCGTCCTAACCTTCGATGGATATTTGTCACTAAACTATCTATCATGTAGGGAATTTTAATAACATTGTATATTGCAAATTTTAATGTAACCGTGTCCAATTCTGAAACACAAACCATCACAAAACGTCATTGCGAGGCTGAAAAAGTTGATCATAAGACTAATTTAAGAATATACAGCTTATCATTATTTGGTTAGTAAGCAACTACCAAACTTTGTTGTATTTGCTATCTTCTAAAATTATAAGAGTCTTTGAATTTTGAACTCAAATCAAAAAATAAATAAGTCTTTCCAAAAAAGTTAATCCAGTGGATGAACCATACACGACAACGCAAATTGCGCGCATGAACTGTCAAAAGGCCCAAGTTTACATACAACATCTAAACATCACCATCGCATTACCAGCATAGTTACATTTACGGTCAGTAAGATTGTCTAATAACGCTTGTAAAACCATTGATGTAATGTCTGCGCCACAAATAGACATTATAGCATTAACATTAGAATTTATAAATTACTTTTTTTGTAGAGACATCACACGCGAGAATATCGATGATCTGTTCAACTTGTGTCAACAATTGATTGCTTCGAGCGTGGTAAGAAAAAAAAGGTAACTCTACATGCACGTGTATATACAGTAGTACATATGTTGGACATACTGTACAGTATATACACAAATCATACACAGGACTTGTGAAGATGTATAGCTACAACAAATAGTCACTATCGGTTATTAATATTAAAGCTAATGTTGATCTTTATGTAACATGTGTTATAGAGCTTTTTCTGTTGATTAATGGAAATCAAAGTTACGGTTTCAAAATTCTAAATTAATTAAATCTTTTGAGCTTGACTATACATAGAAATTTGGCTTATGGAATATCCAAACAAATATATATGTAGGATCAACGAGGTATCATTATTCCATAAATGACAACTATAACCACGAGTTTTTGAAATGTATTTGTAAAAGTATACATTTGATCTATACATGAATTTCCACTTTCCAAAATATTCGACAATAATACTGTGTTAAACGTCATCTGAGGACATTTGGGTCGACGTTCAAGAACATGACTTTTCCCATGAAGCAAAAAGCGAGAAGTAAACACGCACGTTATATAACTATGTTCTCTTTTCTTTCTACTTATAACAGTGAAATTTATTTGTAGGCACCATTCTGGAGCTCTTCTAACAGTTGACGCATAAAGAGTATGAAGAAAACCAAGTAAGCAAATGACGCCCGTTTATTGGGAAGATTGTTGAGCGTGGCAATGGTTAGAATGCATGCAAGGATGAATGGAGAAGTGGCAAGATATAACGTACGGCTTATAGGATGGTCGTGTTGGGAGCTTAGAGTATTTCATAGCAATGCTATTACATCACTATATGCTATGTATGTAATAGAAACTGATGCTTTCTTCTTTCGCGACTTGTCTTGTTAGGAGACGTGGCTCTCTGTATCTATCTCTTCGGCACCCAGTATTATAGGCATTAGAATCTAATGACACGTACAGACATGAAAAAGATTACAAAGGTTAAAGAGAACATTTATCATGACAAAACTCCCCTGTATGCTTATTAAGGCGCATGCTTTGATACATAAGTAGTCTGTGTTAGAGATCTAATGTAGTGTTATCAGTCTTCCGAGAGACATAAATTTCTCGGTTGCCAGCCTGGCACTTTTATCAAGACTACATGCTAATCAATAGCCGAGTTGACCGTTTTAGGCAAGGACATCTAACCGTAAAGTCTATGTGCCAAAAGGTTTTGCTTGCTCATTGCTCATGTGTACTCAATAATAGTCGCGCATCGTCCAATGTTATGAGGTTTTTTTGCAAACAGCCTGGTTCTGGAAGAAAAGGTCAAACCAAATTTGAGAATATTTTTTTGTATAATAACCGGTTTGAGATTTACGGTATCATTCGCAATCCAAGCGAAATACAGTAGTACAATATTGGTTAAACAGTCAGTAGCATAATGATGTCATTGTGCAAATTCCAAGTTATTGGATAATCACTGCGACATTGTACGCTTGTTACATAAAGAATACAACACCGATAGAATTAATTGTGACGTTGCAGTAGTTGTAAAGAAAACAAAGTATTCTCCACACGAATACACGTATTATTTCATAATCAATATAGCAGAACCATAGTTATATTTTTCAGATAAAAGAAGCTCCGAACAATCAAAGCTTGCGATAACATTGTACCAATCATAGCTGATGAGAACTGTCGTCTTTGTAATGAAATAATTAAGTAACCAATTACCTTTCCCAGTATCAACATTACGCAATAAAAGCAGAAAACGCAGAAGACTTCTCCCATCGCGCCAACAGAGTTGCTATAATATACACAAATCTTGCATATTTATACAAAAGTGCTGTATAGACGTTTTACAGCTTATATTCTTGGTCTATTCTGTAAAAACAACTTTGGCTTAGTAAATAGCATTGACATCAATATGAATGTAAGATGTTGTCTGATCTCACAATACCAAATTTAGTTGTAATGTGATATATTATAATGAGCAGACAGTTCAGATTATTCAAAAGAATCGTTTAAGGTGGTTTACTTGCATTAATTGAAAGTCGTAGGTTTGACAGCAATCTCTACACGTCAAATATGATTTTACAGGAAATATTTATTGTCACAATTTTATATAAACAACTTAATACAAGAGCACGGCTCTTACTTCTATGCATCGCGTATCCATTACATCAATAAAAACTCATTGCTTTAACTAGAGTCTCACGTAAACCCAAAGCCAAGTTTAAGTAGATACCCTCATCAGAAGCCTCAGTAGCACAAAATTACTTGCACAATGGATCCAGATGTAATAAAAGTTACTATAGCTAATACTTGTTTCACTAACATCACGGAATATCACATGATCAAGGCCAATGCTAATTAGTATTAGAGGGGGGTGTTAAAATTTTTAACGCGACAATCTGCTTGCTATTTTATTGATTTCTACTTGCATTCGGTACATGTATATAAGAAAACTTGCGTATACAAGTCGAAAAAGTTAACAAGACTATATCCGTAAATAACTTTCTCGTCCTCGTGTCAAATATCATCCGTTTCGTCTTTATATTTAAACTGCAATGACATCTCCCAACTGTTTCTCGGTTTAGGCAAATCTTCAATAGGTAAGAGCATACTAGAGTATTTATTCTCCTTTTCGAGCCGTGATAGGGGTCTTACCTCATTATGATAAATGGTATTCCAAGAACTATCCTTGTACGTCTGCGTAATAAGCTTGTTAATGTATACCCAAAGTTCCCATGCGCTTGGACGTTTGTCAGGATCGGCATCACAACACCACTCGGCAATTTTTTTATAACCCGTCGGCGCTGGATCAGGCATCATTGGCCGCAGTCCACCCATAATATCACATACTAAACTTCGATCAAATTCCCTATCTCTAAAAGGCGGTTCACCAGTGGCCATCAAATGTGCAATAATGCCAAAAGAATAGATGTCTGATTCCTTTGTAAATTTGCAAGTATTGAAGACTTCCGGTGCAATAAAGGGTAAAACGCCTCGAACGGTTGAGTTTGACGCGCGAGAATTCACTGATCGTGAGAGACCAAGATCGCATATATATAATTTACTTGGTTGAAAATCTTTTTCTGTTTCAGCATGCACAATTATGTTTCCGCTATGAAGATCACAATGCACTAATTCCGCAAGATGAATTCCATTCAGATGAGATAGAATATCCTTAAAGCACTGTAATTTCATTTTCCACGTCAATTTGTTAATATTTTGGTCCAAATAAGACAAAAGATTACCACGATTAGCATATTGCATAACGATCATATACTCTTTTGTTTCTGGGTCTTGTGTGAATCCATACATTTTAAGAAAACTCGCATAACGCGAGCAGTTGACGTGATTTCTGAACTATAAATAAAAATAAAGAGTCAGATTAAAAATATCTGCTAATTAACAATATCAAAAATTGCTTACCTCGGAAATAAATATCCGGTCACAGCCATTAGTATTAGTATTAGAGCGTTTGAGAACAACAATTTCGGGAATCCAGTTGCTTTTACACTTGGCAGTATAGACCGTTCCATAACCACCAACTCCAATCTGTTTAATTTCATCAAAGTTGGTATGCTGAATGTAGTTTATATATTCGTTAGTTTGTATAAATTTATCCAATAGTGCAGGGACATTGTAGTAGAGCACTAAATAATATTCTTTTGTGGACGGCTCTTGAGTTATGCCAATTATCCAATTATTATCCGGTGTTAATATCTCTGGATATTCTTCAGTTAGCTGTTATAACAAAACAATATAGTCGCATCAACTTAAATACGAACTTAACAGTAATACTATTTGCATTGTTTTACGTGTAAATTAACCCACCTGATAAAAATCAAATTTCCGAGTATCATGTTTGTCAGCTATCTTTTCGAGTGTCACTCTTTTTGTTACCAGTTCTGTCCTATCTGCTATATGTGTGCATCCATGGCGTAATAATGTCATCTGTCGTACGTTCGTCAATCGAGAATACTCTATCCATTGTATATAGTTATCATCTATACTATTGGTGTTACCCCACGATTCCATAATAAATGAATCTAAAGACTTGTTGCCCGTAGTCCAATCGGGAAGCGCTGGTGCTTTACATTCAAAGCAGAACGTATTTATCTTTGGTCCTAACGGCAATGTGCAAGCCAGACATAATCCCTTCTCATCTCGATCTCTTATTAGATAATACTTCTGTTCACTTGCATTGTATGTAATTCCAACAGTAACCCAAACATTAGTGGTAAGAATATCTGGATTCTCATCACATAACTATGAAATTATATATCAAGTCAATGATTATCTAACAACCAATAAGCATAATATGTTCACAACTGAATAATACCTTGTCATGATATGACTTATCTGTCTCATCTGCTAACTCAAGCGGAATTAATTTTACCGCACTATTAGTAGGTAGACCGTCTAAAGATGTTTGATTAATACAATCATATGGAATCCATTCTAAATAGGCCTCATTTGCCGAACTGGTTTGTATCTGCGATTTCTTAATATGCTCATAAAGTCTCCTATCGATACTAGGCAATTTATCGGATAATTCTTTATGCCCACACTTGCACCATACAGGACTACACCTGAGCGTTCCACATATAGAGCAGAATCCGTATCGAGAATAACAGTGATAAAAACGATTATGAGCAACCAGATAATAATTATCTTTATACTTGGTAAATCCCTTTATCATGCTATTGCGATAGAAAAGCCATGTGGAATATCTTCTGAACTGACTATCGTAGTTACAGTACTTGTGCGTTGGAAGTGTGTATATTCTAGCAAACTCGCTAACAAATGCTGGGGTGCATATTTCATTACTTCCAAGTAACACCATCATTACCATCGTTTCATCAACTCTACCAAGCAACGTATCCTTGGGAACATACTGGATAACATCCACTGGACTTGACTTTATGTCGGAGATTTCCAAGCAGGGAACCCATTCAAGTTTATTAGATTCACTTTCCAAGGAGGATCGAATCACGTCGTCAATAGCTGGATTATGAATATCTGTAACCAACGACATTGTTGAATAAAAGAGAAAGAGTATTTTCAACATTCATTATGTTGCATCCGCACGTCTCGGATTTACGACTGTGGCGCATAATGAACGTTTATTCAACCGCAAATAGTGATTATTATTATAGTCAACGCATTCGTCGACTAATTTGGACTAGTGTGAAAACCGTGCGAATTTGACATCAGCTAATTTAATTTGTATCACCGATCTGGAAACTTTGATCAAATCGATGAATCGGATATTCCATATTAATATATAATTAAATCAAAACCATAAACCTGAATAACCGAAAAATCACAACTAAACGAAATTTATGTAAACTGTCACAAATTGGCGAATATCTAAACATTTCTTATTCACTCAAACTATCGGACTACCAAACATTATTTGAGCCGTCTTGGCATATTAATATATGATTAGCACACTTGTGTATGGCAATTTTATTTCCGTTTAAACTTGCATCGTTAAGGCTATGCAGCAATGTGAAAGAGTGGCGATATATCTTTGAGGGATATAAGTGGATTAATGATTCATCACTTGCGTAATACCGTGGAATGATCTAAGGTTTTAGTTCTTATAAAAGTTTCAGAGACATTCTTCAATCGGAAGATTCGAGCAGGGTGGAATCTGCTTTTATCGCATCTCCAGGATTCTTGTCTATTCTAGTCATAAAGTGGCTATCGCGTCTATCAAGACCTTATTGGAAAAGATGTCATCATCCTGCTGGTGCTAAAATGCTTCGAACCGAGCTCGAATATTTTATTCAGGAACGATTAGCATCGAACTCATTACCAATTTCATAAACATTAGTATTAGTCTCAAGATTTACTTTTAATAAATAATGTATCATATTTTCTTACACAGTCAAATGATTTACCCCGGCAAAGGCAGCTAACAGTAAACGTGCACGATTTTATTTCGGCATCTTCATTCAAAAAAAGTTTGAGTCTCTAAATTATAAGAAATGCACGGATGTTAATATTGTAAATTGACATTATTTGTACCACCTGGAGCTGAATTCATATCATAACTATTTCTTGGTTTAGGCAGATTTCTAGTAGGTAGGCGCTTGCTAGAATATTTATTCTCCTTCTCGAACTGGAGGAATATACATATGTCACATATGCGTAAAGAATTCGACGCTGGAAATTTGCGCGGCATGTAAAAATTCTAATGGATGCATCGAAAAGGGCCCATAATATGATGGCAAATATAAGGAAAACGTTCCGTAAACGTACATGGAAAGATTCAATATCACACATAATGTTTTGAAGGATTGAAATTACCTTATACATACAGTAGAAGAGGTTTTGTTATAGCATAGCCAAGAATGACTAGCTTTGTAGTCAATAAATTCATTATACAGTCAACTCTTTTTATAGCACCTGTGCTTTGCCATTTTCAACCACTACTGTTTATAACGACCAGTCATAGGATTTAAGTTCAAAATAAAATTTACCATATAAATTATATTATAACCCCTTTTTTTATAGTGATTAGTAGATTAATTTCTATATACACTTCTCTGCTTCTGGCCAGACACTAGAAATCGAGCGGCACTGAAAATTCATGATTGTTTATTCTATTTTCATTCTCTATCATATATTCTCTACCATATATTCTCTATCGTCACTGTTATTTTTTGGAACAGCAGGAGATAGTTTTAATGTGAATCCTAATGATTTAAGAGAGTTTTTTTTGAGCGTAATAAGACAAAAAAACAATATATTCATAATATAGAATAGAGTTGCAAAAAATTACATGCTAAGCACTTGAACAAATAGTAAAAAAATGTTATTGCTAGCATAATAGTGAATTTTATTAAATATTTAACTCCACTGTTTATAACGACCAATTTTGCTTTGCCCGAGGTGGTTGTTAAAGAGATTTGACTGTATTTAGCTCTTAACAGTTGCGTCCTAGTCGTCGTAATGCAAGCTGTAGAATTTTGAGAAATACTCTTTGTATAGATATCATCGATCAAAGTGATGATAAAAGCGGAGCAATGAATTTTACGCCAACCAATAAATTTACAAAGATCAGGTACAGGCTAACTAAACTATCACTATAATAGTAATAATAATATCGACACTACTCTGACGTTAGACTAAATAATACCGCCATTATAATGTTAATGATTAAACAATTTGTCGACAAGTCTGATTCTTTGTATGGATATCATCGATCAAAGTGATGATCGTCTGTGATTTGTTGTTGACATTTTAGGAAACTTACATTTAAAAAATTAATCGCTAGCCAATCACGTTCCAAGTTGCGAGGAAAATGGTAAGAGTTCTTGTGACAAGCTAATTCAAACCATTGTTATTCTCATTGAGAATGATTGCCTGCCGAGTCAATTGATGTGTTGTATATAATTTGCGTCGTCACAATATAAATACCGGATTTATATACATAGGCAACTATCGAATCCAGTGACTAATTTTATTTTTCGTTCAAGATTTTGTTAAATACAAACGCAAAGTACAATAAGGATGTAAGTTATATTATCATACAATCAGATGAGAGTTATATTATGCAGACGTTTACTGTTAAATTTGACGTTTAGAATACAATTTATATTAGCGTTCAGTATAATTAATAAGACGTAAAAAATTTATATGATCGACTGTATTGTATAAACTGCGTTCAGGGGTGATCTGACGTAAATTATATATATAGATTATGGTGGCGCAAATTATATTAATATACAATAGATGCACCCTTATCATTGTTACCCCTCGTCATCATCGAACATAAAGAAGCGCCCCTTGATATAGTATTTGATCGATTGAAGGTATATATATTTTCTATGTAATCGCTTCTTGACCACTGAAAAAGTCACAAAAAAATTCACCGAAAGACGGATTTTACTCACCACAACTCAAGGCCCTCAAACCAGACCTTACTGAAGAATACACATTTCAAAGTTCCAGCAGCACGGCTCAAAGCACTTCGAGCAAGTCTATAATAACTACTCGTGAACCTGACCAAAACCATCAGCAAATATTCCCGATCAGCCCGAGACTAACGCCATGGCTCAAAACAATTGGGTCCAAACTAACACTCTTCAAGTTTGTGAAGCAAAGTCTGATAATCAGGTAGATTCTTCCCTGATTGGGGATGACGTATTAATTACAACGAACCTGTTATTGTCGAAAGTAAGCTTTTAAGTCAACATGACGCGCTCGTTACGCGCTAGCTGTTTTAACACGTGTCTGTATGATATCTTGCTGTGCTGTTATAACTAATAATTCTTATTATCATATTAGAAAATTGTGAAAAAAGTTTTCATATTCAATGTTACGATAATGAAGGTGTGCGTTGCACAAATTTCAACAATTTACAATGTGCGACAACGAAGATTTCAGGCAATTTTTAAAGAGAGTGGAGACGAGAGGATTAGAAGACATTGAAGATGACGATAAAATTATCACGTCATTTAAGAATATTCAAGCTAACAAATTTTACCGGATCAGTGCTTCGTATCTCAAGGCAGTAAAAAAATGGTGTCATGTGGACACAAGTCGAGGATATGGCATTAGAGGATGAAACGAAATTGGCTGTGGCAAATATCATTAAGAAAATGCTCAAGTCCCCTGTTATAGACTTTTCTAACCGAGTTATGCATGACCAAACTGGCCAGCCGATTATGGAGTGGGATGGCATCTTCATATGTTGTAACAAAGTGTTTCTATGTGAATCAAAACACAAAATGACCGAAGTAAGTATAAAAAATTAATTGATGCGACTTTCATGAATCTGTTGGACAATCTCACTGACAAATCTGACATTTTAAGGAAAAAATTGCCACGCTTGTTAAAAGGTTAGGGGAATTTCCAAATAAACTGGAGGTAACGAAAGATTTCAAATTCAAGAAATTATTGGGTATGGAATGTATTGGAGTCGCTTGTGCCACACTTTTTCCAGAAGAACTAAGACAGAAGTGTGTGGATGAACTTGGATTAGTCGTTGCATACCGGAGGTGCCGTATTGTGTCGAAGTACCCGCAAAAATATATGGATGTAAATGGTATAATTATTACTAATATTTCATTGTAGTTGTAGTACTTTATCGCGTATTAGTATATAGCTTATGTTTGTAATGCAAATTCACGTATATGAGAAACATTGGAAATCTTCATGTATTGATAATAAATGTGGGAGCTGATGCTGAAATCCGGCTGACGCTGAAACTAACCAATGGGGTTAGAGAATAAAATCTAATCAACCAATGAAAGGTCATGGTTTTCAGCCGAATTTCAGCTTCAGCCGTGACAATTAAATATTGCGAACTAAAGTATGAAGACTTTTTACACAAAAACTCAAATTTGATCGTACATTCGACGATACTTATGCATTGCATTATTACGAATTATGGATGTCAAATGCTATTAGAAGACTTAAACGAGCAATGAAAGTCGGCGCCGTACGGCAGAAAAAGATGCGAGCATGCGTCCTTATCCAACGTAAATGGATAGAATTCATGTATCGTCCCAATGGTATAATTGTCAAGCGGTTAGCGGAAGAATATTCGTATCTATAATTTTTAATTTATTTATCTAGTTCTAACGATGTGTCCCAACCCAAACGAATTGCTTTTTTGTCGAAGGTACACCTTTAACGTTTAATCGTAGGTGTAGACAATAAAAGAACGCAAAACTCCAACCCAAACGAATATAGAGAGGATTATCTTTTGCTCTAGTCAAGTCAATCACAATAAACTGTCGACCTTGCAATTCTTATCGATTATATCAACGGTGTTACATAGATTGAACTAATATTAGAGTGACGTCCCTCAGTGAAGTAAGGGACAATTTTCTCTTGCACCTTTTTAGGTTCACTACATAAATCTTCAAATATAACCACCACCCCTCTTTCAGGAGAAAATTCGTCAATCTGTTGGTATTTTGTCGGGCTTCATTGATCGGAACGTAATATTTTCGCGATATGGTTTTGGACTATTCGCATTGATTTGGTAACAATCTCTCAAATGTCTATACTTTAGTTTTTTAAGATGGTGTCCAATCAAAACTAGATTGTCTTTTTTTATAAAACGTGTCCGGTCTTTTTTCCCATTAAACTAGATTATTATCTTTTTGGGGGCTGCGCCCCTCGGGTAATTTGTCGATTGGTAGTATTCATTTGTTATATTTGTTATAAGGTCATAGTCTGGTACTGTACTTGTGCTGTTCATGTAGTGGGAGAAGTAATTGTGGTGTGGAATGCCAGTGGCATTTATAACATGATGTTCGTCTTTTCAAGACAAATAGTATTTATTATGATCTTGTACAATACATAATCGATTAGACATTGAGAAAGTCAGGAAGAAAGCGTTTGCACTATCAGAACTAGAATTCTGTTTAACATTGAGAAGACTTTTAAGTAAAATATTTAACTTATGAAAAATAAGATAAGGCTATTGTTATTTACATTTATGAATAGATATCACAGTTTTTTGTTCTTCAGAAGGAGGTAACATCAGTTTGGTAGATGCTAAATCGGAAAGCTTTTTTACTTTTGTAGATCTCGTTTAGCTGGTTTTTTTTGTTGCAGGTGGATTGTCTACCACTACTAATAGATTGTCTTCGTTGGGTGTGAATTTTTCTGCTGATGACGACGTAGATAAATCTTTTTCGAATTTGATTTTTATTTTCGCGGGGAGAGGGTATGGGAGAGGTTTTTTGTCGCTTGGAAGTAGTAGTTAATGATTCGTATAGAAGACTTCTCTTCTCAAAAAATGCGGATGAGGATGCGGATGAGGATGAGGATGAGGAGGTGGGTGTGGAGGACGTATATTGAGTGGTGTTTGTGGATATAAAATCAAAATTGTGAAGTTCGAGACACAATCTATCTTCGTGGATATCTAATTCTCTTATAAGGGAAACTTTTGAACCCAGTTTTGCTTTCGTTGTTCAGTTGTAAAGGTATTTTTTGTTGTTTTTATAGTTGATGGGCTTCCGGAGACGTATTGGGAGGTTTGAATAGTTAAAACGACCATGTCATGGTATATGTTAGCGTTGATTTTATGATGCCGATCGTACTAAGCCAAGTGCCGACTACCACGGGAGAGCAGATAGTAATCGACACTTGGGATTTAGCTAGTATCGACGGAGCGCGGCGCCTTTTACTCTAGTTAAATATCTGAATATAGTTAGTGACCTCGTTAATTCAAGGCTTTTCACTTACGAACTATCTCGTCGTAGAATGAACGTAAATCCTAATGAGTTAATCGTACTCATATGACGGTTACTATCGGAGGATAAATTCGACAGTCTCCCGTTCGGGGTACAATGGTGTATAAATCATAATGCGCATCTACATAACAATTAATTATCGTAATTTGCCACTCGAATAATCGCGGGACAAGAGGCGTATATATCTTTCGAGCGGACTATTGATCTATTCTTAGCAGCTATTTTCTAATCATCTATCGATTGTTCTCAGTATACAATTATGACTTTTGCAACACTGCACTGCTTGTAATACTGCTGTGAGTACCATGCGCTGCGCCGTCGGAGTAATGCAGAAATTTAGGAGAGAATACTTCCTGTTTATAGCGTAAGCATCATAGTAATAGCGTCTTGCTAATTAATAGAATGTCTGTTCACCTAGAAGAAACGCAGGTTACTTAGTTGTAATAATATGTGTATGTGTATTTGCCTATGCAATCGCTCATAATTGCTCATGATTGTTCTGTAATTGGTCACTTCTACCTTGTTTCTCTGGTACTGCTAAGCAAAGCAACTACATATAAAGTGAAGTTGGTTTTTGTCCCAGACACGTTTAATAATCGCTCTCAAGCACAAGTTTTCAAAGCATATATGCTTGCTTTCGCCAGTTTTCGCACAAACAGTCGTCGTATAAAGATTTGCAACAAAAAAGTTTTTTCATATACTGTATGTTTTTACTAATAATTTCAAGGCCTGCCGAAAGACTTTAGTAGGGGAAGGATGTACATTTATACTAGTGATTCATCTACATTCTTACTTCTTGTTTTATATACCTTCTTACGAAGTTCATATTGAACGTATGCTGTTGAAGTTGCCAAAAAATCCTTTGGTACCTCATCAGTAAAGTAAGATATATTTCTAGTTAAAGACAGTACTAATACAAAAACGCATGTTTTTACAAAGTAAACATTGATTGGCCACACTAACAAAATCAATAATGTTTGCAAGATGTTTGGGATATAAAAGCAGACTACCATAAGAATATTAAATATTGTATTCACACTGTAATCCATACAAGTTCCCATAATTATAAATAAGGGTATTAAAGCCAACAAAATTTCCAACAATGAAACAAATAATAAGTTTATAATTGGATCAACTTTATGATTATTAACCAAGTAAGCAATCCAGAATATTGGAATTACTAAAACGGGGAAGAATGTCAAAAAGGAAAATATGCCATCCCATATATCATTATCAAGATCACCAAATTGCTTCCATCTGATTAATGCAATCGATGCACAAACAACATGTAAACACATGTTTACAATTGAAAATCTTTTTACAGCCAGCTCATCACCGTAGGCAAATGACACCGTTAATGGAATAACCCAAGTGACTGTATTGTACAATATATCGTCCAGCAGTGGCAACAGCTTTCTTTTTATCGGCCCAGGGTTTCCCGAGACATTTAACAGCACGACAAAGGTTATGGGGAAAAGTGTAGTAAGAATTGCATCGTATAAATCTTGGTAAGACTTATAAGAGTCATCGACAATAGATGCAGTTGCAAGTGGGATAAGTGAGAAAAATGCAATAATACGGAAAAGAGAATTAATATCTCTCGTGAATGTCTGCATTTCAGAATCTGAGAGTTTAGAAGTAAAGCAATAAATCTGTGGAGGGATGATCGTAAGTTGCTGAAGTTTATCACTTAGACCTTATTGATATTGCATGGATCAGTTATAGACTTTGTTCGGTCAATTATTTATTAGTTTTGATAACTAATTTCGTAAAACGTTAAACGTACCTAGTACAACAAACATTGCCTCGCAAAATAACTGGTACAGTCGACCCTCCATATATGCACCCTCCATTGCACACCCTCCATATATGCACGACAAGTCTTATTCCCAAGCTCGGGAGTTAGTAAATATGTGCACACCCGCTATATGAAATCCACCCTCCCTAAAGATCATACAAATAGTGTGATTTGTAACACTTACATCGTTGTCTTATTGGTTACACTTTGTTTCTATTTGAAAGAAATTTGTAAATCATTGTTGTTTAACACAGTCTTTATCATCCTTCGTTTAATATTAACAGGTCAGGTAAATAAAGAATTAATGACGGATAAAGAATTTGTAATCGTTCATGAAAGAAATAAATACATTTTTTGTTAGAGGTCGGCATTCGGCGTTATGAATTGCATAAAGAATTTCGTAATCGTTCGTGAAAAAATAAATAAAGAGTTTAGAATTAGAATTAGTTCGTTCATTCTGCAACAGCAAGAAGATTCTAAGGAGTTACTTAAACAAGTTAATGCTCTGGATTACTACATTGGTTTAAAGTTGATGAATGCAAAGAAACAAACAACCATAGACAATTTTTTCAGTCAAAAATAGTAAACAGGTATTTTAATTTTGTCTTTCATTATTATTATCGTTATTATGAAATAAAATATATATCACGTGCAACCAATAAAATGCCAACTCTCCATGTGCATATATGGAGGGTAGACTGTGGTCGCTCTCAACAGCTCATCTCCCCTTCCTGAAATGGAAAGTGGGAAAAATGACCTCTCAACAGTTAGATTTGACC
>CAJVPI010000154.1:0-48067 GCA_910592345.1 Paraglomus brasilianum
AAAAGCCTAAACGAAAGGTCACTAACTGTCAGTCTGGTTAAACTCTTAGTAGGAGGCGCTACGCTCCGTTCGAAGAAAGTTAAATCCTTACGAGTCACGTGACATTTGCCTCGACAATATGTATGTATTACTTACGGAATCTTCATTCCCTCATCTCTCAATAACAGTTGCTGTAATAAACAAAGTGGTAATAATTGAAAAGTTGTTTGTACATAGAACTCTTCAGAGTTTTGTTTTTGGTCAGTTATCTCAAAAAACTGAATGGGAATCTGTTAAAACGCTCTTAAAAGACAGTTTGCAATGAGCATCTACTACTTGACACAGAAAATACTTACAAGACTGTTTCAAGCTCCAGTGTACAGCTCAGAACTTGCAGTATGTTTTGTGTTATAGCACAAAGAACAAGTCGCTAGTTGCATGAGTATATAATTGTCATGTTTGATGTATCGATAAGTCAATAGTGACTAACTAAGGCATTTTGTTGATAATTTTTTGTAGAACTATCATCAAATTTTCCCAAGTATGGTAATTGATGGCGTATTTCACAATGAAATTAGGTGAATATTAACAATCTGATCAATCCGGATTTAAAAATGTATTTTAATTTATTTTTTTCTGCTGGATTGAAATACCTTTTTGGGAAATTCTGCGTTTTTCAGAAAGTGTCATTTAAAAGTGTATTTAAATACACTTTTTTACCAGACAGTTGGGTAGTTTAAATACCATAAACGGCATTCCGCAGTTTTCAGAAAGTGTCATTTAAAAAAGTGTACTAAAATACAGAAAAAACTATTTAAATACACTTTTGACGCCTCTGGCGCGCACGACAGAAACAATAGCGGTCGAGAAGCAAGATTCACCTCGCGAAGTCACGACTCCCACCCGGTCAGGCCGGTATGCATTTTCAAAAATAAGGTGTACACCACTTTGATTACGTTTTCTCGTTTTTGTCTGCTTCTTTAGTAATAGTGTAGTGCAACTGGTGCATAATTGATCTTACATCGGATTGATTTGTATTTATATATAATGCCCAAAATGTCGCCTGCCACTAACTTTGAATCCAAACTTGATGTCTTGTTTTACGTATATGTGTATAGTAGCCAACTTGGCTGGAATCCTTTTCGCGACCCCTGTGAATTCTTACTGCTGGAGCTGTGGTATGCAATATCTGCCTAGTTGAACCCATTTCCCAGATTGCACAAATAAGCTCTTCTTCTGATACCTCTTAGTTCTTTCCCATTGCTTGTGTTTCTTTGCTGAACGCCTTTCTTACATATCTCAGCTATCTCGGAATCCGGGATATCCTGGAAAGCCTCGGGTAAATTTATAGCCAATTACTGGGTTTGTAAAAATGTAAATTGTCTGACCAATTTCCCTAAAAAATTTTCACCTTATGAAAATGTCCAAAGCAAAAATAGATCTTGCTAACTTGGATTTCAACCGTACCTACTCATTTGAAGAGTTCGAGTTTGTTAACGAACAGCTCAAAACACGCACCTTAGAAGTCAACGGGCAACCAGTCAATTTATTTGACCTCGATGCAAACAGAAAGCTTGTTCCAATGCCACAGGCAACTCACTGCATGGAGGTTACTGTTGCAACAATCGTGGGGGAGCTCTATAACTGGAACGTTCAAACTCGACAAAACGGGGACATAAAAACAGCACAAGGAGGGTTTGATTTCAGTGTTGGAGGCCAAAGAACGATCAGAGCTCCTGATGTCTCCTTCACACCCAAAGCGGTATCTTCCCAATTGACTGAATTGCAACGTTGGAGTTTCCAGGGTAGACCATTCACTCCCACGTTTGTTGTTGAGGTTGGAGATACCGAAAGTAGTACATCGACGTTTGGGAAGTTAGATGACAAATTTAAGCGCGAATACTTTGCAGTTGGGACATCTGTACAACTCGGTTGGTTGATTGATCCCAAAAATAGCAGAATCTGGGTATACAAGCGGAATCAACATGGTAATGTCTTTCGTCATGAGCACGCATGGGACGATGTAAACGGTGGTAACATTTTGCTGGGGTTCAAATTGAAGGTGTGGAAGATTGAAGAAGCAATTTCACAGGTGCATCACATCATTGCTATTACCTCTATGTAGCTATTTTCACCACTCATGTTTTTGATCACAGGCATCACCCGAGTTACCATCGTTAGAAAGTGATGAACCAGTCAACTGTCCTAAATGTGGCATGACTTTCCCAGATAATTACACTTTCATGAATCATTATGAAGATGAGCATGCTCGTCAACAGCGTAGAGCATAGAGCATGCTAATTGGTGTTGAAATTCATTGTGCTGTGGATAGTGCAGTATCTTTACAAAGTTGAGATAATAGTTAATTAGCAAAAGTTTATGAAAAGGATAACAGTCTTTCCAGAGACAATTATAAATGCCACAAGCGCTATTATCCGTCTGATTGCTAATAACAGCTTTTTCGTAATTTACAAAATGAAATTTATTTGCGTTTTCACAAACTGTTCTTGCTATTCCTTTGCCACTTTGTCCAATTTGATGATTTGCATAAGTTGTCAACATTCAATTACTTTTCATTGCGGAGTAAGTTTCAGTTACAGTTTACTATTCATGAAGGCCGATGAAATTACCAACTACTCAATATGGTAATAGCTATCATTAATTCATATTCTCTCATCAGGAATCTGTTTGCTGAAATCTAACGTTTGTCGTGCATAAGCGTGTAAATTCTGCAATGCTTATAACGCGTTTTGTCAAGTATGATTAAACTTAAATGCATTAATCTAGACGCGCATAAACGTGTGGTTTCTGCAAACGCTTATTAGGCAATTCATCAAGCGTTTCAATTACTTTAATAAGGTATTTTAATATTTCTGACTGATATTGCATATGATTCCTGTAAAAGTAGTCTCACAGTTCAAGCATTCAAGTTCTTATAAACGAAAGCACAAATGGCCATGTAAACAGTCTATACGTCTCGCATAATGATACGTCCATTGTATTTTTATTAATCAAATACAACACTTGACAAACTCACAAGTCAAAGAAGCCTTTAAACATACAAATACCAAAAGTCACTCTCTCAGAGTACATTCTGTTGTGATTAATGTCTTTTAAGTCAACAGACATATGTTACCACATATATAATCGTCAATTACAGTACTTATGTCACTGTCATTATAATCATATCCCAAACTAAGTCTTTGCCAAAGACTTTGTATGGAAGTAGAAGTGTAAGAATATATACTTATCAAACAAACTGATTTATATAGAATTTTGTGTCAACCAAGCTCGGAATAAGATGGACTGTTCGGGTTATTGATTGTAGAGGTATTAGTCCGCATTCATCCAGTAACTTCATAAAAGTTTGTATCTTTCATCCTTGTTCTTATATCTGTTTGCGCAAATGGCATAATCATACCACTGAATCATCAGGAGTTCTCCACCCTTTGGAAGAGTATGTTGGCCGAAAAACAAGCAAAGCCTATTAAAAACGGTTTTCAGTATGTTGATTTGAAGACAATGAATACCTTTCCATAACAATGTCCGTCTTCTGTATGATAGCTTTGTGCTTGTTCATTGTCCATCAATATTTCAATATCGCTAAACCAAGGTTGACCATAGAAATTGGTATTTGCTCTGACAATATTACCTTTGCTTAGTGTTGCTGATGCGAAAAAACTGAAGACGAACATTATTCTCATCGTCTACGAAAATGTTCGGATCCATTAGAAGTCACATCCTGCCATGTCAGCAGATACTTTATCCAATTCTGTAAATGACATTAAGGCAATACAGAGATGGTTTCTGAAGTAAAAGTGGTCAGCCAAGTGAATTATGTTATGGCTATCGTCTGGATCCTGGACATACAGATTCATGGTACATAGGCAAACTCGATAAGTCAGTCATGCATGATGGACTGACTTATCAAGAGAACCAACTTATCAAGAGATTTTAAATATTAAAACTGAGAAAAGGGCTTGGGAAGTTTTGGCCTTCTTAGGCCAAAATTGAATCATCGAGAGACCAACTTATCGAGTTTGCCTGTGTATATAGAATGAATGTTAGCAGCTGTAACTTTCGAAAAAAAATCAGTTCTAGACCCATAGACCTACCCATCGAGCAAGAAACTCTAGAATCTTGACCTTTACCAAGGCCTGACAATGGAACTTCTTGTTTCTGATAATCTTTACTGCGACATGTTCGCCAGTCTTATGATCAAGATACTTTAACACTTGACCAAAGAGCCTTTACCAAGACTATTTCATATCTGTAATACAAATGATCTCCCATCCCAAACAGTCACTCCGCTCATCATCGAAGCCAAAGTTACAGCCAGTCAGCTCTGTGCTTGCAGTTTCTTGATTGCATTGGGAGCAGTGAAATATACATTTGGGTATTCGACTATTTCTGTACGCTCGTATTGAGAAATGATATGGACCGAATGTCTTTAATGCTGTCTGCGGTTGTACCTTTTTGCACGAGATTCTTTGTCCCTCTTCTCCCGCTTGGGCTGGGCTTTGCGCGCCTGATCTGATAGATCTTGAATCAAATTCTGCCCGCCTTTTGTAAAGATGAGCTGCTCACTGCGGCTGTACTTTCGTCGTTGCGGTCGGTACAGCATTCAAATTTCTCCGAGGTTTCTTGCTGCCGTTATTAGAGCCAGTAACATTAGTCGTGTGGTTACTTGCGCCGACTTTCCACCGGATTGCAACATACTGCTTCCTGATGGACGTCTATTCCTCGGTGACAGGCGGCTAGTTTTTGAGCCGCTCGGCAAGGCAAAGTGGCGTTTGTGGTTTTGATGACCGTGTGGCTATTCCAGTTGGAGTTGGTATTTTAGACGGAAAACTTGTAACCACCGTATGTGGTGTAGATGGTATTTTCAAGCAAGTTTCGGATTGTTGGCGAATTCGGTCGAGTGGAGGCACGATGGTGGATTATATGAGGAAATAGTCTAATTTCGGGTGCGTAGTTTTACCGAGCATCGTCTAGTAGGCATAATACAAAAAAAAGTCATGAGTGGATGCGAAAGGGAAGTTATGAATCTAATGTCTTTTCTAGGGCGATCGGCATTATTAAAAAACTTCGATTTATAATATCGTTTTGTATAATGCTCAGTATTACAACTACAGATATAGCGATTTACCTGTACTCTTGGTCCTCCACTATTTACGTCAGTGCTACCATATTTCTTTTCTCTTGGCTGGCTGACAATGTTCGATGTTGTGCTGCGGGAACTCGCACAGCGACCCCCCCAAATTTCTCCGACGATTCTGCAATTCCATTGGTCCAGATTTGTTCGAAAACTTTGATTGGTTCGTTACATATAAGGATCTAATCTAGAGTAATTCCAGTCACTCCAGTCTTAATTTCATGACCAGAGTTGGGACATTAAAAATGTTACACTTGACGTCATAAAGAGTCGTTGGGAAAATTTTGGCTCAACTCTCTCGACTCAAAGTGGGTAACTATGGTCGATAATACAACGCAATACTTTAATTCTCTGTAATAGTAATAGTGATGCAATTTCTCTCTTTTCATTCACATGGTAAGTGTATACGGTAATGATGAGGTAGGTATGTTTATTGGCTAAGCATCACTTTACCATTTTATGAGCATCAAGATGAATACAAATGGCTCGGATACTCTGCTACTTGTCTTATTAATCGCGAAGAACTTATATGCAAAGTGTCAATTCAGAAAATAATATAATAGCCGAATACTTCTCATGCCCTGCTTATTAGTCGCCATGATTTTATAACGAAATAATTATTTTCGTAACATGCCTTATTAGTCGCTAGGGAATTCTTACATCAAAGTATCGGTAGAGAACAAAATAATACAACATTTCCAATAATTGATAACGGATATTAATATTTTATTATTACAAGAGATGAAACCACCCCAGGGAAGCCGTTCCGCTTTGGTTTTATCCTCAGCAGCCAAACTTACTTCTTTCCGCCTGGGAGAAAGGTCGTTTATATAGTGAATTTTATATCACTATTCGTATTCATCACTCCAGACATCTACTCGCGAATTATCACTATTTACGATCAAGTGGTGTTCGAAATCTTAAAGTTATACAAAAGCGCCGCAGAATACATGCGTTTTACCAACTCCAAAATACATGGGAGTGAATTTTTGACCAATCAAACAATTCCGTAGTAAATAGCAATAATACAGTATGTAAATAGTTTATGATCAGAGTAAATGTGATACTTGTTTATTAATAAGATAAATAAAAGAATCAGAATGTTTATATTGATTTTCACACCATCTTGAGACTTCAAAACACACACTACCTTGCCTTTATATCTTTCAAACTACTAATTTATCTATTTTTGGCAGCATATCTCTAAGCTAAGTTTATTTTTCCACATAATTGCCTACTACTACTGTCAAGGATCTGCATGAAATTTCTGCTACAAGATGAAAACTAGAAAAGTCTGCAGCAAATCTCGAAATATGATTGGCTCTCGTACATTTTTACAACTTTTTCCGTATGCTACTAAAAACTGTACAAACACATACTAGAAGACGTCTAGTTTTGTTAATCACAAATAATCCCTTGCGCACAGCTCTTTTTGAAAAAGTAAATGAGAGCCAAAAACTCTAGATTTGCTATGTACATTGTTCACTAAGGTGAAATGAGAATGGTAATGATCACGTTATCGTTATTAACGCTGTGGCAGAATTCGATCACACCAGATACATTAAGAATTGACCAGATAAAGTGTTGGCGAAATGAACGACTTCTTGTATACATGTCCGTTAGTTCAATGATTGACGGTTCTGCTACTAAATATCGCCTTGACCCACCATTGTTGCTCCCAGCCAATCTCCCTTATGTACGTTTGTCAAATGCAAATACTCGATCCATTGTAATAGACTTGGTCCTACTTTATAAATTGTATCCCTCTCAAGAAGTCTTGTGCTTTACACTGCACTTTACAACACATGTACACGCCATACATGCTCTATCCTTTATATTTGTTCTTCAGCGCGTTTATATGTAAAGCCAATAGTAATAAAATAGAGCTATTAATGCCATTTTTGAAGCAAACGCCATCTAATGAACAAATTAGGTACCACTTAGCAGACGGCACCTAACTCAAGAGTAATGTCAGTCAAGTAGATAACACAACCATGAAGCAACCGACAAAGACATTTCTTTATGGTATGGAGAAAAATCACGAAGACCGCACTCATCTGCCAGTAACGGAAGAAGAAATCCCATCCGAGAAGATTGAATAAAGATCAACAAACACAGTGAGCACGTAGAAACACACTAAAAATCCAACCGAACAATGTAATTTCACACAATTTTATGGGTCCCAATTGTTAGAATAATCGGGATTCTGACAACAGTGGGGAAAAGATATCCATCTCTCACATCAGCCTCAATTGTTGGAACAATCAAATTACATGTCCAATTCCACAACTTATCAATCGCTATGAGCACCTGCTACAGTACCCACCAATGGTAACATTGACATGTACATCCAGTTTAATTTGACTTGCTAATATATGTTACATGAACCGCCAAATGATAATACCTCTCAATTAATTACAAAAGTATATACTGTCCCATATGCAAATACACTTAATATACTACACTAAAGAGCACTATTTTTTGATTCACATCCATGTGATAAATATTAGATACGGCACTGTAATACCAAAGCCCAACAGAGGCCGACTCGTCACTCTGAGGACACCGATAAGAGTGTCTCTTCTTTTGCTTACTGATTTCCAGACTCGATATATCGCCTTCCACTCACCCAACGCCACCGATCAACAGGTTTCCGTAAGTCCCAAATCGTATTGAATGCAATCACTCCCCGAGTTCAATAAACGGATAATAAGCTATATCGTCTACATTCATTGATTTCCTCGCAGCTAAAGTCTCGTATTCTCCGAAGAATTCTACAATCTTCTCGTGAATGAATCCCTTCAACCTTCGAAGCTCCTCTCTACATTCAAAATGTCTCGAACAGTCAACCTCATGTAATTGGCTCCATACGTCACTCGGATTGGGAATTGGAAATGTGCAAATATCTTTGACACACTCTTCGAATTTACTTCTCAGATGTTCAGATGATAAAGGGGGAAATTCGCGATCAACCGTACGCGAATATAACCTGTTGAGTCCCTCGATATATTCTTGTCGAGATACTTTGAGTTTTATAATCGTGAGTGGAGAAATAATGGACGTTTCTGCAGCATTGTGGAAGAAATGTTCAAAATTGTTGAGTACGAGCTTGGATGATTCTTTGTATACACTAGCGATACGATATTTTTCTGCTAATTTCAATGCTTGCAAAGGTTCATCATAGAAACCTCTGCAAAGAAATGCCTCGCAGGCCTTTCTCAACTTTTCGATTAGATATTTATCCGCTAGATACAAAAAATCAGAGACATCGTCCCAAGAAATCTCAAAATACGTATTTGGATACAAGAACGTAAGTAATTTTTCAAGATTTTCTGCTTTTTCGTTTGGCAGATAGAGGCGTGGGACTGGAAATGGATCTGACGACATGTCTGATTCAGTCGGTCTGACATTCGAGAACATCGTTTCGAAGAAAGCTGAGGCGTAAAAGAGTATCGTTTTGTGGACTCGAAATACTATGTTCTCTGCAACCATTTCAAAGTCGCCGTCGGAATAATAATGGATGTCACTCCGTGTATACATCTAATCCGCAGAAAGATTTGTTAGAACGATGTGTTTGTGACATTGGAGATGGATTCGAAATGTCAAGACGAATTTAATCACGATTGTCTGTATTATTCGAACAGACAATTTATCCAATTACAGTAAGTGATCCCATGTTGTGACTCTCCAGATTCGCTTATACCTTGTCTCTTTATCTCAATGACTTGTGTGGATTCCAAATAATCAGATTATTTGTGCGCTACTCTCAACAATGACAGCAAGAAAAGGTTTGACTGTCTGGGTGCACACGGACACCTGATTCCAAAATGGCAATTCAGTACTACTAACCGTGCGTGGCGTACTTTATCACAAAAAGCTATAAAAGGGAATACCTACTACACAGGCAAACTCGATAAGTCGGTCTCTCGATGATTCAATTTTGGCCTAAGAAGGCCAAAACTTCCCAAGCTTTTTTCTCAGTTTTAATATTTAAAATCTCTCGATAAGTCGGTTCTCTCGATAAGTCGGTCCATCATACATGACCGACTTATCGAGTTTGCCTGTGTATTACTATTACTACGCCATATGAAGGTTTCAGACATCAGCATTCTTGGTCCTTTGCTTCATTCTCTACCTCTTCCCAATAAAACATCTATAATAGCGTGAAATTAGAAATTGTCAGAACTGTCGGATAACGTGAGTTTTATATTTGACACTAATACTAATACTAATGCGATGAGCGAAAAATGGCTATCGATCGATCGGATGATCTGAACTAATTTGTAATCACATGCACTAACGCTAAATAAAACTTTTCGTATAAAGTCATATGACATATCGACATGACAGGTTCGTCCTCCACAATTAGGTCAATCCTCAGAATATTTTCACCGATTCGTAACAGTTGTTCGTAAGTCATGAATTTGTGAACGCGTGCGTTTACGACAATCATATTTGACCAAATACATATTATATGAATAGAGAGGAAGGATATCAATAATGCCTGAAACTTAAAACCAATCGTTACCCGCATCAAATCACGCGACTCGCTAAAATTGCTAGTCCGTTGTTTGATCCATAGAATGTTCAACCACTCGTGGCTTTGTGCTTTTGCTGCACAATAAATATGAACGACATACCGTCGGTTACTGACTTTAGCAACTACGCTAAAGGTGATCACATTATCAAAGGAGTTGTTATTGAGACACCAGGAAGGGAAGATCTTGGCTTTACACTAAATATCAACGATGACTCGCATTCAACAAATTCCCAAGAAATGCAACCAGTTTCTACTCCAAATGATAACATTACACTTCCAAGCCCTATTTCCACTGCAATCTCGGGTGCTCCTCGTATTGGCGGTAAACTCTCTGCCATAACTCTATTCTCCCCTCTCATCACCGACGTTCTCAGACTCGCTGACGAAGTAATACTACTCTACGAGGCTGCCCAACACAACAAAAAAATATGTGGTCTTCTTCTCGATAGAATACTTGCCGCTGAGGCTGCAGTCAAGGATCTTAACATTAAAAAGCAAGAAAATCTTGGTTTTTTTACCGATCAGAGAAACTATATATTGTTCCTAAGATTCAAGCTATCAATTGAGAAGATTAAAAAGTTTATCGAAGATATTTCGCAGATTAAGGGATTGAGAAAATTTTCGGTAGGATTTCTGCAGGCAAATGTCATCAAAAAGACTTTCGACGAGTTAACAAGCGAATTTGATGGGTGTATGAGAAGCTTGAACTTTAGTATCACGGTTGAGACACGAATACAACAACAGAAAGATAAAGAAGTTATTGATAAGGATATGACAGATATGAAAGAAGTAAGTGCGTTCAATCCCATCACGAATATAATTATTCAACATACTGCTAATCATAGCACCTACGATGGCTTCGCTTCCTCTTGCATAGTATCTAAATAACATACAAGGTGGCATAACCGATCTTCAAGGCGGTATTTCCGACACCATAGAACACATTGCAGCTCTTCAAAGTCTTCTCCAAAAACAACAAGCCCAATCACGTGAACTCTCGCCTCCTACAAAACTTTCTCAAATAACTTTCTCAGAACTAATCTCTGACAGTTTCATCGATCTCAACCAATTTACTCAACCCGAGGGCGAAGTAAGCTCTGGTGTTCACCGTCGCCGACGGAAAATAGATCACACATATTATGCATTTCGAGATGTAAATATAAACTTAGCTCGTGTGGAACGGACGAACGAGGAAGAGAGAACTGTTGTCAAAGAAATAAGAGAAGAAGTTATAAACACGGTTAACATATTAAAGAGATTAAAAGACTCAAAGAATATAATCGAGTTTCTAGGTTTGGCTGAGGAGGGAGATATGATGTATCTGGTTTACGAATGGGCTGAGTATGGAACATTGTTAGATTATTATACAAACTATGGACAATTGCCATGGTCGAAGAAAATAGAATTTGCTGTTGATATCGCCCGAGGATTGTGTTTTCTTCAAGCAGTAAACATTCTTCATCATGACATACGGTCAGAAAATATCCTGATTACCGAACATCATCAAGCGAAAATTGCAAATTTCGCCAATTCGCGTGGGTTACATGACGCAACCAGAAATGTAGCCGCGAACCTCATTAATATACGGTATATGGCTCCGGAGAAGATTGTAAATCCGAATTGTGGCTATGATTTCAGATGCGAAACATACAGGTAAATAAAGAGTTTTCTGCAGAGAAAGCGGGGATTCATTCACCGTGAACACCGTCCGTCGTAGAATGAACGACCCATCATTTTTTCCTCCTAATTTATTAGTTTCGGAATGTTGCTTTGGGAAATCGCAGAAGAGAAACTACCATATTCGGATGTTGAAGATATTATAAAAGTCCGAGAATTAGCTTGCGATAAATATTACCGTGAACCGCTCAGTCCAAATACCCCAGCACAATATCAGAGCATTGTAATTCAAGGTGTGAACATGGCTTATGCCGAGATTTTCTTTCCTTGTCTATATAAACGAGCTCATTTTTTATATTGTTTCACTTTCTATCACGTTTCCCATTCGGTCTTCCCATTCTCCCATCCGTTCTGTCCTACAATTATCTTTGGCTTTTTCTGCTATAGCAACGACGTACCACGCCTCGGAACGTCTGACAATTACGAAAATATTTACATCCCTTCATTCGCTTCTCAAAGCGCATGCTCTTCCTCGATCACCTCGCCTCTCCTCGGCCACTCTCCCTTCGCCCGCTCTCCCTTCGCCCTCTGCTTCTCCACGCTCCAGTTCCGATGATGACGATTGTTTGATTGATTTTGGCTGTTTCAATAGCCTAACGATGGAAGACGCTCTCAGAGAACATCGTGCAGCAAACGGTAACAAAGGCCTTGCTTGGGAAACGTTCAATTTATACGCTGGCATTGGAGATGTCAATGCTAAATACTGGGTTGGGTATTATCTTTACTACGAAATGGTGAAATTGGATCAACCAGTTAGCAAAGAGGAGAGATTGAAGATGGCAGCGAAAATGTTTAAGGAAGCTGCAGACGCAGGCTTGCCCGAGGCACAACTAAGATTCGGCCATTGTTTGTGGAGAGGTGTTGGGACAGAAAAAAATGACAGACAGGCCATCGAGTATTTTAAGATAGCAGCAGACAATGGGAACACTACTGCTATGTACAATATCGGGAATTTGTATTATAATGGGATCGATGTCGAACTAGGGATGAGGTATCTAAAGAGAGCAGCATATTGTGGTCAAGCTGAAGCCGCCAAAGCTTGCAAAATTCTGGGAATTCAGTTATAAGGGAGAAAGGGAGCGGGAGAAGCCCAGAAGAGTATAGAAATGGAAGATGTATTCGAGGTTTTGCAATACGAACAATTTTCGTGTACTATATGTCCAGTCACCGCGTTGGGCAGGTCATTCAGGTGGTGACTATAGATTTTGACTATGATGGTGACTATAAATTTTTTAGTCACAATATAGATAAATAAAGCTGCCAAGTGATTATACCTTATATTAAGAACGAAAAGCTACTGCAAGAAAACATACTTATTAAAGCAACTTTATTATTCCTTTATCAACTAATGATACCATTCTCTATATTCACCAGAACAATAGCTATCCAGCCGTTTTTGTTTCGTTAATGCAAATTGTTCGATTGGCAACTTATTTTTGTGTTTCGAAACGTTCTTAAATCCCCAACATCGAAGTCTCCATTATCTTTTTGCTCATAGAAAGTAATAAACATCTCGAGACCCTTTAAAGTCTCTTTATGAGACTCTTCACTATCATTTTGACTGTCAAAAATAGTGCAACAGCAGTAAATCTTCCTATTTTGCTTTGGTACTAACTTTTACTTTTCGGTGTTATTGATTATTTGGACTATATAGAGAGAACTTACATATATCATATAATTACTCGTTCTCCATAAAACGGTGATAGTGACTATAACGCAATTGTAACTGTAGTCAAGAAAAAGATTAGCTAAAATTTAATGAGCATTTAAAGAAGCAGACCCAAGAACGTTAAAAGCAACCGAACGCTTTATGGTCTATTTGAATGACAATGGGACAGCAAAAAGAAAGTGCGTATTATATACACCCATGTAATCGCAAATTTGCGAGGTAAGGATCAGTTTGATACATCGTCGGTCAAGCACTTGTTACATTTTTTAAGTTGGAAGCTTCTTTAACCAGTTTAATAAAAAAAAAACGCGCATTGTTATGTCTTTTTACAGACTGTTAACTTAACAGTCTCTTCATATGACCTTTTTCTTAGATTTTAAGTATTCCACGCAATTCAGGTTGTCTGGCCAAGAGCTTGAAAAATTGGTAGAATGACCTCTCTTAATCTCAAACAACCTAATTTCTAATTAAGCAAAATTTTAAGATGAAAGGTTTCTCACTAGATTATATACGAGACATATATAAAATTATCAAAAGCTCGAGTTTAATCGCCTATAATTTTGCCACGTGATTAAACCATGATTTCGGTAATCCGGACGTTTGATGATATTTCGATAATTCGGCTGTAATGATCAACTGTATAATAATAAATTAATAATTCGCCTTTGACCATATATGTAATCATTTAACCGCTAATTACGAAAGAGTTTAATGGAAGTTGACTGCAGGTTGATATCACGAATTTAACGCTTGTTCACTTGAATAATAAACTTGCACAGAAAAGCCATGAAGAACGTATGTTGGCCAGAACCTAAAAGTATTGTCCAGTCAGCTTGATGATAACACTAAAAATGACTACTACTCTTTCACAGCATGATTATAACCCTCACTATCATCTCACCAAGTAAGACTTATACTTTAAACGTTGGTCTTATAGAATCTTTGTTGACATCTGGTTCATGTGAAAGCAAATGCTATTACAAGACTAGCTGAAACAAATAAAGAAGCTTGGCTATGTCTGGTAGTTAGTTGGGCAATTTCTTAAACTTCATGTCGGAATCGACTTTTTAGTTTATTTAGCTTCCCTATAGGTTACGTGTAGACCTAATACAAATATAATAATGAACTAATAAATACAATATCTTACATACTTCTCCTCTTAACTAACTCCGTTAGTGTACATCAATTAAGCTCTCATTATTTCCAGTTGCTTGAGGTGGCTTTTCGTTCAACATGCTGCAGCAATGTTGACACTTGGCAGCTTCTTTTGGCACATCTGCTTTACACCATGGGCAGGGCAAGGTAGCGGGGGATTTTCCTTTATTGCGCTCGACTTGTTCTTGGACCGAGTCATGAACTATTTTATAATGGAGAGAAAATGTGAAGCTCGCATGGATGAGTAATAAGGAACGGCGGCGAATAGTTGAGAGGCTAGATAGTTTTTGTTGTAATAATCCAACTTACCGAGTACAATCCAGAACAAAGTTATACATATCAGGAAAAATGTAATGCAAGCAGTTATAAATGACCCAATATTCATAGTCCTAAAACAAATCAAGCAGTTTAAATAAGTAACAGTCTGTTCAATAGTTTTTCCCAACTGACTTTTACTTACACGGCCCCATCCGCCTGAGCGTCATGAGGAGTAGTGTAATGGGCACCATGAGTTTTGCCGGGACGAATGATAATGAAGAAGTTTTCGAGTTGTGAATCTTGGAAGAAAGATGTATTATTTAGTTAACAACATCGGCGTCATATGGGTTTCGTAATCGTATTTACCATGAATGACGAGACCGAGGGGTGGAGTGAGAATGTCAACCTACGGATAAATGACGATAAATGGTGAATTCGGATGCATTATGTATTTTATATGACACAAATCCAACAGAAATAAAAATTCGTGTGTTTGCTTGAACGTTTGCTTACGACGAATGAATTGACAACAGCAGAGAAGGCAGCACCGATGATTATACCTTTGGTCAATAGTATAGGATATTAGCTAACTCTATTACCACCAAGATTGATACCTTCGTCGATTACTCACCAACACCCAGATCAACGACATTTCCCCCTCTCTTCTCCACGAATGCTTTAAACTTTTTGTTTAGGCTCCTACAACAGCCAGACATCTTGGCGGGTAGACGGATAAGCGAAGCCAATAGTTGCGTCCCCTTATTATGGCTTTCTGGTAGGACTAGATGATCTAATCTTAATCAATTAAACGGGATATTAATATTACAAGAATCAAACAATGGCAGACTTGCTGATATTATTTTTGATCAAACAATGGCAGACTTACCGATATTATTTTTGATGTTCAATGCATACGTCATTCAATACTTAATATATTACTTTCGTTTTCCCCATCATGTGCCGTCATTACAAACAGGTTTGGCTTCTGCCATTTAAAGGGGGTACCCCCATTTAAAGTTTAATCAATGTGGCTGACTCGAGCGTTGCATAGCGTTGCGCCGGGAATATGCGATAAGACAATGCTTGTGGGGGCTATTAATACATAATGATCTAAACCAGATTGAGTATTCGGTGGCGCCCCTCATTAATGATGACGTTAAATCTGCAATCCTGTTTTTTGTCACACAATAATGTAAATGACATAATCGTTTGTATTATTAGAAACAAAATTTATAAGAGTTATTAAACACAAGCGAAACGTACAACCATGACAAATATTGCATCAACATCAAAATCAACAACCAACTCTCAAAACAACCATCATCCACCTCTACAATCTATTCTCTTTACACACCAGTTTCCAACCATTTCATCTAACTATCCAACCTCATCACCAATATCCTGCTCGATATGCTCGTCTACACTTCCTCGATCTACTCTTTGGTGTAATCCCTGTCAAGCAGCTCGCTTCACTGCTCTTTCTCACACTTGGACGTCAGATCATCCACTCCTCGACAGATACATTTTATCTACTCAACAGGAAGCTACTTCATGTGTTAGTTACTTAGAATATATTCCACATCAACAACTAGCTATCGATTTCACCATCGATGAGACTGAATACAGCGATTTTGCTCGTGTATTGATCGGATACTGGATTGATGGTCCAGCGGACACCTGGAGCGGCAGAGAGAAGAAGTTCGTTCGCGGAAGAGAGTACGTTAAAATCGCATTTATTAGTTACAAATGTACAGAGGAAGAGTTTGTTGAGGAACTACGTTTGCAGTTTGAGGCAAGAAAACAGAATCTGTTGATGACAAGGGTATTTGGTGCGACATATTGTTCTTTGACACAAAGATTTTGTATGATAATCGAATCAGCTGAATGGGATTTGAGGCGTTATATTTCTCATTTGCACACGCGTTTAGAATGGTCTCATCGCTTGCTCATCCTACATACGTTGACTTCAGCAATATTGTACCCCGATAAGTATCAGTATTACCAGCCATTGTATGAAGGTGAAGTGGACAATGTTATATTTAGATCACATACAGAAGTACCATTACGAGAGATGCAATTAGACACAAAGTCATATGGAATACCAGTAATCGGTAGTGTAAGATTTGATATTTCTCCGTATATTCCACCCGAATTTCTAATAAGCGGGAAGAAAGAGAGTGGACACGAAGTATATACCATATCAATGATAATGTTTAACCTGATCTGCAACGAACCAATCTTATATTCAATGTTACCACAACAATCTTCTTCATCAACGAATACATTCTCTCCCTCGGCCTATTCCTCCTATCTGTCGTCTTCTCTTCGCCCCCTCATTCCTGATTTTCTTCAGTCGATAGTTCCGTCTTTTTACATTTCTTTGATGATGCAATGCTGGTCTCATAATCCATGCGATCGCCCTTCCATTGCCACCCTACACGATATACTCACACGCTGGCGATTTGATCCAATATACGAAAGCGAATTCCAAGAAGCCGAGTCGAAGAGATTTGCATATGAAAAGTCGAAAGGTAACGACCCCAGTGAGGAGCTGACATTACCGAGTATTGAACATCCGATGGCAGTCGGGATTGCAAGACCAATTAGGTATTTGAAAATGCCAAAGGTTCCGCCCAAGCGGCTTTGGGTTAGACAGGAGAAATCAGATATCTGGAGGGCTGACAGAAGTGAGTATACTCTAACCTATTACTGTGTAAAAACAAGGAAATTGTCAATGATAGAAGGCTGTTTGTTCGGCATTTTCTCATTCTACTTCATTTCCATTCCTTTCCCTAAACTCCCGTTTCAGGTTTCTTTAATCACATAAATTCATTAAGACCTCGTACGTTCATGCTCCGCTTTGGATACGATCCATCGCTGTCGAATGATGAAAAAAATGAAAAGACATAGATACCTGACGCGTTCTCGCCTCAAACTCAATTGACATTTATACTAATTCGATATATTAATTTTTGGTAAATAAGTAATAATAATCAATGATAGTTTGAACATAGTCTTTCACATTGCATGCAATTTCAAAAGTAGATGAAATCGAAGGATATAGTAGTCGAGATATATGGAAGAAGGGTTCTAAATAAAATAAAAGGTTTGCTGTCGCTTAGTGATGGGTAATTATTAGTAGTCATATAAGCGTATCGATCTTGGCGAGTAGCGTGTTGACGTAACCGTATAATGGCTTATAAATTGGCTCTTAATTCTTCCAAATTTATTAGATTAAGTTTCCAGTACACGTTGAATCCAATATCTCCAAATTTGGAGGGTTTTCCGCGGATATCAAAAGTTATAAATTCTGTTGTAGGGGTCTAAATACTATCAGCGAACGAACTTACTATCGATGAAATGAACCGGACCCGAAATAGACATTACTATAACTTTGTAAGAAACGTTAATGTATATGTCGTATATATTTGAACAAAATATTCTCACGCGATGACCGACATAATGATGTGTAGTGTCATTCACGCAAGCACAAGTAGTTTGTGCGTGTACTTATAAATAGAATACTGCTGTCAATAAAGATCTTAATTAGAATACCAACATCAATAATGGAAATTGTGTAGTGTTGGCAGTGAGATGGTTGAAGAAACATAATTTATAGATCGAGCATTTTGTGGAGTGGTACGTGTACAAAATATTGTATGATGGAAGAATGAAGCGGACGATGTATTAAAAATATCTTCATGATTTGCAATAGGTCCAGTATATCGTGAGACATTCGAAGCGTCAGACAAGATTAAAATTTAGTATAAATACAAGGAATCAGTTAAGGTTATTAATACTAATACTATCGTTCGAATTTAGTCTAAACACATGGGAAATCTGGATTCATTAATTAAATATCCCGATTAACCAAATGACACTTGTGCCAGACAAGATTACGCATCAACTTCTATATATCTTGTATTGTGGTTGTGTAAGTGAATCTCTATGTTTTTGGTAAACACTGAATTTATGTGCCCTTACAGGAGTATGTTTATTAGTCATACTACATACTATAAAGTTATTCTCATGTCATACCTTCGTGCTAATATACGTTAACTCTTAGACTAAAAGTCAACATACTACTAGGCATAAAATTTATAGCAAACGACTGCAAATACATTAACTAAAATATTGGCCCTGGAAATTCTACTACAACAACCAAATAGAATAAGAGAACATGTGTTAATAAATAGTACAGTACTGGGTGGATCAAAAAGTTCTTGCCACTTGAAAAACTACATAATAATTTTAAAACTAACTAATCTATTTCTTCAAAATAGCCATCTCTTACCTTCATATATTTTTGTAACCTCTTCCGCCAACTTTCAAAAGACTTGTGATATTTCTCTTGTGGGATGGACGTAGCAATAATTCGACTCGTATTTTGCTTCAAAAAACCCCACATTCTTAGATGCGCGATGAGGCGCAGCATTGTCATATGCAGTAGCTCTTTGTACCTTCAAGAAATGTAATTAGAATAAAGCTCACCTACTCTCGTATCTCTTTATTAGAGGTTTTATTAAGCATATTGAGAGATATTTTTCCAAAATTGCTTCGCAAAGATCAAGGATCGTCTTCCAAGTAGTTTCTTCCATCATTGTCAAACTGTGCATAATGTTACTGCATTATGTCTACATGACCTTATTAATATTGCATTAATTTTACTAACATCTATCGCGTCTTGCCATTTCAACAGATACGTAGAATCGGTATTGCTCACGTGAAATTCACAAACTTTGAACAACGATATGTCTACAAGTGGCTCTCGATATAAGAAAGTATTTTTGCTGGACCTGATTCAAAATTTTATAACAAATGACTCTCGTTATAAGAGATTTCGATATAAGAAAGGAATTTGTTGGGCCCCGATCACTTTCTTATATCGAGAGCCACTTGTATTTATCGCTCTTTTCAAAATTCTGCAGTCACACAACATTTGGTCACAACTTTTTTGCGAGCCTGATTACTAAACCTCTCTGAAGAGTAGAAGACGCCTACTTAATACAACTTTACCTCTTTACTTAGCGCAAGGCAAGAAAAGAAAGCTTGTTGGTTGTTACATCAACGATTACGTGTATAACTGATTCTATTGGCTGAAATTGTTTTCTTTTTCATTTTCGTTTTGAAAAGTGCTATAAAACAAACCAAATTTAATTTGGTTTGAAGATCAGAACTTGAGCTTTTATTTAATTAGCATCATGCTATCAGCCCGTAAAACGAGAAGCATGCGGCAAGAACTTTTTGATCCACCCACGTATATACTTACTTTCTGGACTGTACGTTTTATTTCGACCGGTTTGGCCGACATAGTGTCGTTCTATGATTCTTTATTCAATTATTATAATATTAATATTAATACGCACCAACCAGTGTGTTGACTTGGACTTTCTTTGAGTGAAAACATGAGACATTTATGATAGTGTTGAATAATATGTTGAAAGGAAGTGTGGATAAGGTATCAAGTTTGACGGGAAGGAGTTATTTATGGGAGGCATGCAGTTCGAAGTATTGTGGCAAGTAGTTACTTTTATTTATTACACTCTGCGTAAATGGCATTAATTTTATGACGTTCGAATGCCATATCTTAATTGGCATCATGTTAGACGTAAATACTGTAGGTTCTAATGACTGGTATGTTCACAATACTCGCATTAACATTTTTTCGGGACGGCAAAAGGTACAAGTACACTAATTTGACATGTTAAATTCTAATATTTTAAGCTTCTCTGAATTTAGTTTAACCGTATAGAATAATGAAGTCTGATATTATCTGGTGTTTTGATCACACGGTATGAATGGGGCGGTATATTTTTTGTTGTTAACCAAAATTTCATATAAATAGTGGTTTTCCAACAAGCTTTTTTTTTGCGGCCCAAGGCATAAGGCGTAAGGCATAAAGCATAAGGCATAAGACATATTAATATAGCTTAAGGCGTCTTTGGTGTTGATCACTGCCAAAAAACAATAAAAGAAAGGGTTTGCATAATAAAAAGGAAAAGTTTGCATTACTATTACGCAATACTGCAATAGGCTAAAGTTGAGTCACAAACAAACAAATGCTAGCATATGCGTCGGCGGAACGCAAAGTGGCGAATCTGCCGTATGTTGTTTTTTTTTATTTCTTAACTCATGTTTGTATATTTCGCCAATTTGTTCTGTTGCAATGCACATAAAAGATATTTAATTACAACACTACATAGTTTGCTGGCTTCCATGGCGCAATTGGTTAGCGCGTTTGGCTGTTAACCAAAAGGTTCCTGGTTCGAATCCAGGTGGGAGCGTAATACGAATTCTTTTCCTCTTCGGTCTAAATTATTCACATGATCAAAAATTGTGACATGCATAAGAACTACTAATGGTAGATATTCAGTCTGGTAATCGGTATATGCTGAACTTATTCGAGCTACGGCTCGAGAGCTTAATCAATTGTACGAACGATTATCGATGAAATCCCAGCAACGTACGATTATACCAATAGCAATTACAACAACACCGCTCGTTCAACTATCGGCAGTTTTCTTCGCGCTCCCTCACCGCGACAATGGGGCCCTGTGGTGTCGATGCCACCGACTTAGTCAACTTTGTAAGTATCCATTCATAATTATTGCTGAAATCCGGCCGAAGCTGAAAATAACCAGATCAACCAATGAAAGGTCAAGGTTTCAGCTTCAGCCGGATTTCAGCATCAGCCGTGGCAAGTATTATTTATATCTATAAGAACGGACATTATTGTAACTAATTATTTTCATGATTCGTGTTTCGTATTACATTTGTTCGCAGACTTACATTGGGATCCTGTCTTGAATATACTAAAGTATTCGATGGGAGTTTTTTCGAGTTTATGCAAAATCCAGCGTAATAATTATACAAAGTTTTATATTACTTTGCAGCTTAGCTTTTCGCGAATCTGCATGTGAATTTTGAAGTGTTTAGCTTTATTATACGATGCAAACAAAAGGCAATTGCGATTAAAATCAATTTCGCCGATTTTTGGCTCTAAACATTTAGTTTTTATTTTAGTACTGAGTTGGCCATTCATTATTCGAAATACATGCCTGGCATGCTCTTAACCAAATTGGAATATGTTTGATGAGGAATTAGTGACCATTCCTCTTTCAGAGCAATCTCTAATTCCGTGGCATTTTCTTCGAGCACTTTTTAAATTATCGGAGAACAATGGTATCCTGTACAGTGGATGGCGGAATTTTAAATGTCTTAGACATTTTTGAAACGCTTCCACCTATTCTAAGACCTAAGATTTTTCCTCGATCAGCTTGTGTCAATTCAAAACCTCTTGGCATTGTAAAAGATAATAAAAGTGCTCAAAATAAAATTTGTAGACAACGCGACACATGTTTGTAGTTGGTTTATAATAATAAACCAATTTTATTTATTTAGGTTTACTTTCTTCTTTCTTTTATATAAATTTTGTGAGCCAAAGATCGGCGAAATTGATTTTAATAAACAATAAATGAATTTTATAATCACTATTACTACTCTATTGTTAAATATTGTTTCACATTTTTATTTTATTACAGTGAACTCTCCATTCAAGCACCCTCACCCTCCCAAGCTCAGGAATTAGGAAATTGATGCACACCCTCCATACTCTGCATTGCATGGTTTTTTCGATTCCCACTATATGAGTTTCACCCTCTATACATGCACGCCCGTGATTTTCATGTGATTTGTACAACAATTTATGTTACCTAATGGTTTGAAATGGTCAAAGTTATGATGATCAGTCTATACAAAGACAGTACAGCTACTAATACGTGTTACATATATTAATATTAATATGAGCTTCCTTGCAACAGTTCATTAAGCACTTAGTGAGCTTGCACAAATTGTAACTTAACTGATAGCATGAGCCTTAATGAATTCTTGAATAATCCAGAAGAAGACAGCATTTATGAAGTTCAGTAATGACAAATTTATCAGAGATCTTGTTGAAATATACAGAGAATTGTCAGGTGTGCATGTTGTTGATGACAGTGAAGCTGACAATAGTGTTGAATTATCAATTGTAAATTGCAATGATGTTGCAAACAGTTTGGAGGTTGTTCATTCATTTTCTGCAACAGCAAGAAGATTCTAAAGAATTATTATACATATTAATGCACTAGATTGTTACATTGGTTTAAAATCAATTAATGTGATGAAACAAACAACAATAGATGAGTTTTTAATCAGCAGCAATAATATTTAAATAAATTTTGTTACCCGGTCATGTGCAACCAATAAAATGCTGACCCTCTATTCATGCATGCTCTGATGCATTCCTGAGGGTGTGCTTAAATAGAGGGTTCACTGTAAGTTGTTATACCATTTATAATACAAATGTAAAATCCTCTATATAATCACTGCACATTATTTTAATTATGGTGGTGATTGTATAGAGGTTTTATAATTACAGTCACACATCTATACAATCACCACTTTGAGGTGTAACAGACTTGGTGATTATAAAGAGGTCTGACTGTATGGTGTTATACATCATTTTTATTATACTACTGCCTTTTCTGTATTAAACATAAGGTCTCATAATTCTAACTAAATACTTCAGTAATCGAATACTAATACTAAGCTACTCGGTTTGTTAATCGCAAGGGCTCTTACAAAGTATCAGCTCAGAGAATTATATGATAGCCAGATACTTCTCATGCCTGCTTGTTAATTGCCGGGATCTTTCAACGAAACATCAATTGATGAGTATCCGCAACTTGGTTTGTTATTGTATCGAAAAATGAAGAACACAATAATACAAGAATGTATTTTCAATAATAAATAACGGATATTAATATTTTATTACAAGAGATGAAGACAAGTAGTTCCACCTTCAGCAGTAACTGACTCAACTTTTTCTGCCTGGGGGGAAAGGTTGTTTATATAATGAATTTTATATCCCCATCACCTTAGTTACTCTACTTCTCTCCCAGACATCTACTCGTTTATCTCGAAATCAAAATCGCCACAGAATACATGACTTGTCAAAGTGAATTTCTGACAATCAAATAATTCCAGAAAATCAGCTATTTACAACAACAATATTACTCTAACTTTGGTTTTATTTCTCATTAATATTGTGTTCATTCTTGTGTCTTTTATCAATATCATAATCATTGTTTCAAGGCACCAAGCATACGCATGAGGACTCTTCAGCAAGCTTATTGTAATTTCAGATAATCAACTAACTGGGATTGATGAGAAATGGAATAGATATAGATACCCTATCAATCTTCTGTGCAGTCTGCCTTGCTCAGGAAGCTGAGAGAGCTGAGGTTATGCAGTTATATCCATCTTTCTGGCTTGCTGGAACAAGCAGAATATCCCAGTTCTGGTACCAAATTGAGAATGCACAAGTCTGACAGCTGTTACCATTGAAGAAGCACAGATTCTCTATGATGGTGCATTCTGGGCCAGTCTCACAGTATACTGCACCACTTATTCAAATACTCATAGGACAACTCCTGATGTAAATATCCCCTCCAATGATTTTCACATAGTAATAAATCTGCAAGTTATTAATCACTTGTGGGTGGATGACTTTAACTTGTATTGCAATAGTAATAGTAAATCATAACTAATAGTAAATCCAAATTTTTGTAAATTAGATAAAGCTTGACAAAACAATAATGTTTTTAGACCTATTTTTCAATTCACATACAAGGATGACATAAAATTTAACCAAAAGATTTGCACAATGATGCACTATCAACAAGCTTATAAACCCAGAGCCATGTAAGTTACCCAATTTTCTGTTGTTCTATAAACTAGTTTTGCACATGGATATCCAAAAAAGGTTTTTGACCAACTTGTGAAATTATCTATGAAATCGCTTTAATGTGCATAAAAACTAGAAATAAACAAATTTCAAACAAATTAGTTGAGGAATGGTATTGTCCTAAGAACTTTTTGGGCTACAATTACATATACAATGTATCTCAGTCAATAGAAGATCTTGAAAAATAGGTCCAAAAACAGGTCACAATATGAAAAATTGGTGTGAAAGAATGTTATAATCTAAAATGCCATGCATTATATTGCTCAAGTATAGGATAATGTTTACTGAAGTTAGAGAAAAACCAATGCTAGAAACCAAAGATTTCCTCTAATTATAATAACACCAAATCTCAAGAATTAAGAAAAAGATTCTGTAACATATAAGCCATGCATAGTAATTATAGTAATAGGGCATATTAATATATGCTAATAGAAAATACCATTTGTTTTGCCCAAGTATAAGTGAGGTTTGTTGTGATGTCTCGGAAAATAATAATAAGTAAATCGCGGATACAATGGATGTGCCGTATTTAGTCAAAACTTACTGCATAGCAAGGAAGCATGCTCCTCAATGCATCCTATATCTCGTACCGAATTCGCGACAATTATGTCGAGAATAGGAATCATACAACAAGCAAAACAAGTGGGTTTGTTATCAACAGAAGAGATAAAAGAATAGAAGCGCTTGCCTGCTGGGATGGTTAATCGGAACAATTAATAATTGATTAATACTAATGATGAAGACATTCCATCCTATGTTGTATTTTACCTTTTCATCAGGTATTGCCGTGTCCGGTGGAGTGGATAGCATGGCGTTATGCTATCTACTGAATAGATATACACGAGAGAAGAATGTTGGTTTAACCGCGTTCATAATAGATCATGGATTACGTTCGGAGAGCTCTGAAGAAGCAAGACTAGTTGGTGAAGAGTTGAAAATAATGGGTATGTTGAATTTATTACATAAATTGACATATGGTGACTTTCTCTTAAATGCGTCTCACTTCACAACAAGGTGTCTCCCACGTAATATCACGACTCACTTGGCCACTCTCTTCACCCGCCTTATCCACTGATCCTTCGCTTCCGCCAATGTCATCAAAACTCGAGACTCACGCGCGCATAAACCGTTACTCTCTCCTCGCCACTCACCTCGCCACTCACCGAATATTAATTCTATTTGTCGGCCATCATTTAAATGATCAAATTGAGACTTCAATAATGAGACTCGCTCGAGGAAGTGGAATAGACGGATTGGCTGCAATGAATACAATGGCGAAGATTCCGGTGGTAAGAGGCATCGAAGCGATAGGGATTCAAGTTTGTAGGCCTCTAATTGGAGTCGAAAAGGTGAGGAAGCATGAATGTTAAAGACGAGATGTAAGACAATAGACTGGTTGTTAATAAAGGTATTTACAGTCTCTGTTGCCTATCTCATTGATTTATTGTCATTAGGTTCGACTAAAGCACACCTGCATATCGGCCAACGTAAAGTGGTTTGAAGATCCGACCAACAGTTCGCACAAGCATAAAAGAAATGTAGTCCGATCTGCTCTAAAATTATTCAACGATAGATACCAGAATGGTAGCGAGGCTTACAAGGCATTGTCAACTGATAAACTGGCAAATTTTTTATTTCATATGAAGACACATAAAGATGCCATTGATTTACAAGGTATGAAAAAAAAAAAAACTGTATTGATGGATTTACTGTTACGAGTAGAGCTCATTCATTCTCTTAACTTTTAGTTGCCAAAATTCTCTCTTCTGATTGCACACTTTTTGACTCTCAAACTGGAGCGGTTCTGCTTTTTATTCCGGAATCGTCGGCGTCTCTGAAATCACACTGGTTCATGGAAGGTTATATTGCTAAGAGAGTGTTAGGAAATATTATAAAATGGGTGAGATGTAGTGATCATGGTCCACGATTAAAGGATGTCGAGAAAATCTATGGGGAGATTAAAAGGAGCATATTCAATGGCATGGATATAGAATTTGAAAAGAGGTGGGAAGAAAAAGATTCCAGGAAAAATGATAATGTAATTAGCAATTGTACTGGCATGCATCACACATACACGCCCTTGCACCTCCCTACGGTCCATGGAGTAACTACAACTCTCTTCAAGACTGCGCAATTTCCGTTTCATCCGCAGTATCCTTCCACCACGCAAATGCTGGTTATTCTCCTGTCCCGCCAACGGCCTACGGCTATCTCTTCACTATTTACTCCAGTTGCTCTTAAACCTTTTCACACCAATCTTTATGATGGCCGATTTTTCATTTCTCTCTTGTCAAGCTACAGAACGGACCTGTTCGTCAGAGCATTCAGAACAGAGGATGAGAAACAGATCAAACAGTGGGGTGAGCCGGAATGGAAAAAAGCGAAAAGGAAAACAAGGGGGGTCATGTGTGTTCCACTAATCTATGGCAGAGTTCGGAAAGAAAGATCAAGAGACGACGCTAATTGGCTTGATGATACCCTTTATGCACATCAAGAACACGAGTCGTCTTTTAGCCATGATGCAATTGTCCACCAAAAAGACGGTTGTTATTCATACCAGGTTTTAGCTGTTCCTTCCTTGGGAATAGGTGTAGATCAAGAGATTAAACAAAAAGTTAAAATTTGGTATCGTGGAGATATGCTTGTTGATTGGAATGTGGGCGAAGTGTGATGTAAATTCTTACGTATAATCGTAAAATACACAAAGGATGCGCATTTACAATAAATTCCGAGGGAATGTTAATGATATAGAGCATGAGTTGTGTATATGTATTGCTGTAATCGCAAAGGTATATCAATTGTCGCACTAGTGAACACAAACGATATAACGTGTGTCTTTGTACAGCCAACATGCTTTCTCAGCATCAATAATTGCCATGCAACCACAATTCTGACAAGTATGGCTAGATGTTTTTTTTAATATGGTATTGTCAACAATAAACAGTTTATCTTTTCTTTAGGCGCCACATGACAAGCAGTTTTTTGATGAAAAAAAAAGAGAGAGTAGATAGATAAAGCTATAACTCAAACATAGTGCCATATCAAAGCGACTTTTTGTTCTGACGGAAAGTTGAGGGCGGCCAACCCTTTTTCTTCTCCGGAAACCGCTTTAATATACTCCAAGTTATTTAATTCTCATAAATCTTTTTTTGGCTACTAAAATTAACTTGCTGGGAAGGGAATGTCTCACATTCTCGCTGCGAATCACAAAAACGGTTGTACGAAGCATTGTTTAATAAGTACCAGGCATGCTATGGTATGGTTTTTTGTGTGTTCTGCACTTGCGCTGCAACAAAGTGACAAGATTACTAAGAGATAGGATCAACAATAATGAACTTCATAGGCTTTCCATAGTGTCAATAAAAAAGTCCAAGTGCACACAGATAACGGTTTTATCAACCATGTGATATATATCCATATTAATAGAATAAGAATTTTGTATAACTATATATTTATATGGAAATACATCCTCTTGCGCTCATATTTCGGTGTTGACTATCGGACATTGCTGTACGGAGATTTGGAAGCACCCGTATTTCCTCGCAAGAGAAGATTGGATGTTCCGATGATTGAGAGACTCGGTCAAGGGTTATCGGAAGAGAAATCTTGGCCTGATCGCGGTCAATGATCACACTACTAGACTTAGCAAGAGAAGCTCTAGAACCTTATCCGTCATACGTCAGACTAGTGTCATCGGCTGAAACGCCATTATAATTCATTGACGGTATTTAATGAAACAACGGAGGTGGCTTAGACAGCACAATATGGTATATAATATAAGATTATATAATTATAATGATGATGTCAATGTTTTGAAAGAGAAAGAGAATCCCATCATTCTTTTGCCAACTGCGTAACTGACCAAGCTGTAAAAGTAATCTACACAATTGGTTATAGCGTCAGGGAACAGGATGGTGATGTCAATGCCATTCGGTGGGTGGCAATACAAATATTCCTACATGATGTGATGACTAACCCAGACTAACCCGTATCGTAATCTGTTGGGATTAACGTAGTTGGGCATCGATAATAGATTCTTGGGCATGTGCGAATATAGGATGTGTCTCTTTCAGAAGATCTGCTTGTTTTTTCAGGTTAGCCAGTTGGATCGCTAGATGATGATGCCGATGATATTACTATCTTTTGTTGAAGAGTGCGTGTTGTAAAGTGGATTACTGTTTCCGTGCTACATGTCCGGCGATTAACCATAATAAGCGTTATTAGTGTTGTTCTTTCTTATTTCCTATTATTATTGTATTAATATAACCAGTTGGATATTAATATAAAACGCAGCTCCTCCACAATGAGATCAACAGTGAAAATACGGCTGATACCCGAATGTGCGTGTGCGACAAATACGCAGCTACCAACGTTTATATAAGCACACAAAGAACTTTCTGGGGGAGGGATTTCATTAAATTTGGATGTAAAGGGTACGTTGTAGGTTTTGGATTTGGTCGATTAGGAAAATTTTGAGACTTCGGGAAACAATTAATATAGCAATAGACATGGGGAGATAATACATGTATATTAATATTATTCTTTATATTTATTAATATATGTTCGCTATATCACTGTTACCACTGTGCCACTCCGACTGCTTCACGTTTGACTACATAAACTCCAGTATTCCTCCGTTTCACTCTGACTTTTTATTCTCATGGAGATGGCCATAATTATCAATAATACATGGGTCGAATTAGTTGATCCTCAAACTGAAAGAGCCTTTTACGCCAACACGGTAAATAGTCTATTCACTTCCTTTTGGAAAGAAAAGAAAAGAAACAAGAGACCCTGTCTTACTTCGACATAGCAAAAAAGGCAGAGAAACATTTAAGAGAATTTTATTTATTTTATGCAGAGTGACGTTTGGGCGTTTCCAAACCGTAGTAGTATTTTTATTATTATTTCACTTATTTGGCAAACCAACTTCTTTCATTGACTTAGAAAACCGGCGAATGTGTCTGGGATTTACCAGAGGACGTAGATCTGTAAGTATTCCGTATTATGTGAATTACAAAGAGGAAAGAAGAAGAATGTCAGAGTAAAAGAGAGATTGCAAGAGTGTGACAAGTGTGCGAGATTACAAGAATACGAGTTTGCAAGACTGTGAAACTAACATTACCATAACACTACCAACGCTTGTTCTTTTAATTAGCTACCCAAGAAATCCAAACGGTGAATGGTGGGAGTTTTTCGACGAATACCATCAGTTGCCTTATTATTATCATACTAAAACGGGAGAAACTGAATGGCTGAGACCACAACACGGTATCATTATACCCTTAACAATGATACAAGTATGTATGCATGCAGAGAACTGTGCAAATATCGAATTTATATTAATTGGTAAACGTTGCCTCCTTCGGGTATAGACTTCGACAATAGGGAAACGAATGTCTGTGGCATTGGTTCCATCTGACGAAGATATAAATATAGAACAAATACACCAAGAAAATCTTATTCGTAGATCACATGCATCTTCCACACTTTCACATATATACAGCACACAAAATACGGATGTCACGGGCAAGACACATAACACTGAAACCATGCAAAACTCGCATAGCATGGATAATGCAAATAATACATATAACATGGATAACACCGCTTCATCATCATCACCATCATCCGCATCTGCATTTTCTTCTTCTCCTTCTTCTTCTTCCTCGTCTTCACCGCATGCACAACAATCCGACTTCTCCGCATCTTTATCATCATCCGCTTCCTTTTCTTCTTCTCACAAACAACAACACAATAAACCAAGTGCTCTATCACTTTCTTCCTCTCCCGACATTTCAAACTCAATTTCGCCACCGATATCCCCGTTGTCTATACCCTTGTCAGCAAACAGTATCGGCAATCAATCAGAAGTGGATTCTGGAGGCCAAGATACCAGTGTTTCCCCAATTACCCAAAATCGAGATGTGAATTCTCTTGGAGAAAAGAGTATCAACAACCCTGATGATGCAATATCAGTAATATCGAGTGACTTTAGTGGAAGCGACGCAGGGGGACGGAAACAATTGTCTCTACTTCGTACCAGGTCTCAGACAGAAATCGATACTACGCCAGCTTCACAACGAACTATTGGACATACTTCAAAGGTATGCACAATGAGAGTAATGTGGATTAGGAATGTAGTATCATTGAGATAATATCATTGAACCAACCCCCGTCAGTTATAACCGTAATCGCTCACACGTTCTTCACCTATTTTACACATTCTAGTCTGCAGAAGATCTTAAAAGACTTCGTCCCTCTAAATCCCAAACGTCTGTGCTCTCGTCTGAGAATTCAGATGATCGATCGGGTTCCGATCTTTTCTTATGTGGATCGGTGCGTAAATCGCCTAAACTTGCCGAATACGCAAAAAATGTTGGAATTAGTGAGCCCATTATAAATAACGGTAAGTGTTACGCATCAAATGTCAATATCGTTGATGACTGTGTGCAGTTGTTTGTTTGCACAAATATTTCTTACCAGTCTCTTTTGTATTAACGTCTATTCAATATTTGTTAACAGATGCAATTTTTGCAATGAAACCAAATATTTTCCCTATATCTGACGGGAATGAGAATGATAGTACATCACCAATTCATATCACGGGGTAAGTTGCAAGATGAGGACGGGGGGAACGAAGAGAACGAATCTGCACATGAAATTCATCAATCCTTGTTCCTTTATTCATTTCCAACGTTTTACTTTTGAATCAGGAAGGTAATGGCTCTTCCACCAGATTTACAAGAAGAAATCAATAAATTCCGTGTTGAAGGCTTTGCCGAAAAGTATTTCAATACTCACAAAAAAGGGATATTTAGACGCCGAATACCTGTTGACAAGTTGCTCGAGTTTCAAAGAGTACATATTTTATCCAGCTCTCTATCTCATTGTCTGTTTCCTATTTGCGCGTTTCTTTAACACTGGTATTTCTTGTCGAATACAGGAATCTCTCCACCTACCATTAATGATCATACAAAACAAACTGGTTCATAAAATTGCTTTGAAATGCTTCAAGGCAATTCAGCGAATAATGGGAGATAGGTCGCGACCGAGGCTGATACACACGCCTTCTACACCTCTTATGGAAACACAGTGGTTGTTGAGTAAGGGCATATTATACGGCGAGTTGCGTGATGAAATTTATGTACAGATATGTAAACAGCTTTCTAATAACCCAAATAAGTAAGTGTGAGAGTGAGGAGACATGAATGATTGGATGGCTTAGAGACCTTGTAATCGAACTTTGCACATAAAAATGGATATTAATCATGTCCATTTATTTTTCCAGAGTGTCTGTCAGCAAGGGCTGGGAATTACTCTGCGTGGTCTCGGTGACTTTCCCAGTTTCAAAAAACTTTGAAGCTTTCGTAATGCGGTTTGTGACTGGACATTTCGACATTAAAGAGAATAATATTGATACGATCAGTAGATATGTGCATTCGCGCCTAATTAAGATAGCCAAATGTGGGCCTCGTGGAAAAGTGCTTACGTACCCTGAGATTGAACGAGCAAAGGTAAGTTGACAATAAGTATTTATTATTATAATATTACTATTACTGTCATTATCTAACAAATCTCACTTATAGGTAGCGCCGTTTCATCCTTCAGTATTTGGCGCAAAGCTAGACGACATAATGAAATTACAGAAAAAACAATATCCTGATCTCAAAATACCAAGGATATTGCCCTTTTTGTCCGTTGCTATTCTCAATCTACAAGGCAAAACATCGGAAGGAATATTTCGAGTACCTGGTGACGTAGACGCTGTTGCTGAACTGGTGAGTACTATGAGTTTGAACACTTGCATCAGTTACTGAAAAATACGGGCTTTCCGTTTTTTTTATTCTTTATCTCTCTTTTGTTCACGCGTGATTAACTTATTTTCCGAACATTTATCATATTAGCGACTTCGTATTGAGAATAACAGCTACGACATAACGGGAATAGCAGACCCAAATATTCCATCCTCACTTTTCAAATACTGGTTGCGCGAATTGACGGATCCGTTGATACCTTCCGAATTCTATGATGAGTGTATTCAATGCTCCGACGACAGTGACGCTACGATCGAGATTGTGAAAAAGTTGCCGGAAATCAATAGGAGGGTGGTTGCGTTCACGATTAACTTTTTGCAGGTAAGGTTCAATCTATAATCGTAATGTGAAATATACACGCGATTTGCTTACACAACTAAAATGAATTTCTACCTCTCTGCAATAACTAGCTCTTTGCTGATCCAATGACAATAAAATCCACCAAAATGAACATTAATAATCTTGCAATGGTCTTTGCGCCTAGTTTTCTCCGATGTCCATCTGAAAATCTTGCAGTGGTTTTTGAGAACACAAAGTATGAGCAGGCATTTGTAAAGACACTGTTAATCAATTTCAAGGAGAATTGTGATGCTGAATTTTGACAAGGTACAATAAGGTAGTATGCCGACTTTGTGTGCAAAGATAATATCCCACTTACGAATGGGTTTCTTCTGTAAAGCTAGTTTTTTTTAATTTAATCGTCGTCTCCTCGTCTCCATCATCACCATTATTATCGTCACCATTATCATCCATCATCTTTATCTGCTGGCCAGACTTATTTCCATATTTGTATTAATTAATTAATGTATTTCACCACAAAAAGATTTCGATAAAAGTAACCGCTGACTAATTGTCACATAATTGTCACATAATTCATAAAACTGAACTGCATACACATACAAAAGAATAATGGTTATTTTCATAATTAAAGGTTTGTAGTGAGGCCGTCGTCATATGAACCATTTTTAATTCCACAGCCACTACGATAGATCACCAGATTGTTATTGGTAGTAGAAAGTAAGATTTTATTAATTAATTAATGGGTAAACTTTATTCTCTGACAGTACAGATTATTAGTTATGAATTCCCATAGCGTTTTCGGCAGTCGCCACGCCTTTCCCACGAGTTTCATTAATGGCTGCTAGAATGAAGAAAGTGTTGGAATGAAATCTGGCTTGGCGAATTCCGTTTGATCACTCCTTATTTATTATTAGCATCTCAAAGGCTCCCTCAAACAAGGCTCCCAAATACATACCGAAAGACCCGGATGTTTCCTTGCCTGTGTTATGTATCATACCGTCTTCTAGTATGATCTCAAGCACATCCATGTTTTTGCTAGTACCAAACGTATTTTCTAATCTTTGTTTCGATGGACGTCCAGCGATTCCGTCATTGCCACCACCAAAGATTTCGAATATATCAAATGCTATAATTAAAACAGAGGCAGTGATGGTGTTATTTTCAAGGTTGAATTAGATTAGTTTCGATAAATAGCAAGACATACATTGTACTACGTCCGTTAATGGAATAGATTTATCCTTACGCCACTTTTTTACCTACGAAATAAATAATATCAATACGATTATTCTCAAAAGAAGAGAAATGAAATCGTTTCTGTCCATTCCATCTACCTCTTCGGGATACGCATACACAAAGTACTCGTCCCGGCTTCCTTGTGGCTTGTAAATAATTCGCGTGCCTTGAGCGGTAGACATGGTGCAGTATGTGCAATATTGATTTTTTGTTTGCTTGCTGCAATTCCTCCACTCATATATATATATATATAAATGTTAAATATGACGTTATGATGATGTAATGCATACATCGCAGGCTAGATCATGTTCCCGGGCGAATGTTTTAGACCTTATAGGGGGTAAATCACTGATCTGTGCTCTTCGCTCTCTCTTCATCAGTGAGATATTGCAATGCAACCAGATAACGTCAACATTAGTCGTATTCTTTGGAAAAAGCGAACTATCGAGATATGATGCACTGTTTCATGTAATAATGTGTATGCAAATGTTACTTTACACAGCCTATTACTATTACTGTTATTCTCGAAAGGATGATTGCGTGATTTTTTTTCGTAGCATCTGATTGGTTTTTCCCCAATGTTTAGGCACGGTTTGCGCCATATATCTATAATCGGGAATTTCCCTTCCAGGTCGCACAACCTGCCAGGTCGTACAAATTCGAAATATTGGATAATAGATCATCCCTGTTTTAATTCAATTCTCTATAATAATAATAATAATCTCCACTCTCTACAATCACCTTTATTATATAGACACACATACCCACCCATTATACACATATTAATATTTGATTAATCCCAAAGAAATGGTATTATCAAGCGTCAGTCTGCACTAGTTTATCGATTCAGTCAATGGAATATCATCCAAATAATACGGTACGATATGCATCGCTAGAAACACAAGTATGCGATTAAGGTAATTCATGCAACATACCCTGTTAAATCAATTATGTCATCGTGTACTCGATACCATTGAATCATACGATTAAAACGAATTGTACCATTGAATATCATACGCTAAAACAAATCGTACCATTGAATCATACGATTAAAACAAATCATACCACTGAATCATACGATTAAAACGAATTCGTACCATTGAATCATACGATTAAAACGAGTCGCACCATTGAATCATACGATTAAACGAATCGTATATCATTGAATATACTTATGTCAAACAATAGCACAGATGATCTGATATTTGTATTCCTACAATGGTGATAGAGGTCTGCATGCTGTGACCCACAAATTTGATAACTCGAAAGTTCTTAGCCTAAATTCCGACTCTTTACTAACAACTTACAACAAGGGTGACACTATACCAGAACAACAATGATGCACAGTAATTCTTTAATCGAAAGTAAAAGAGTACAATTAAGAAATAGTAAAAACCACTGTAACGTGTTATGTCTCAGAATGTAATGGGTCCGTATTATTTCATCGACAATAATTTCACCGACAGTACATTTCACCGACGATTAACTACTAAAAAAGGATAAATTCGAAATAATGTTGGTAAATATTTGTCGGTGAAATGATTACCTCCCATATGAAATTACCATCTAATATATTTTCGATAGACGGATTTAGTTGTGTCTCATGTATTAGTATCTCAAGCGGTAGTACGAGGGTTGTTCGATACCCACTTCATTACGTGCTCTCGTGATTGATACAATTGTATTTATTTAGTAAACGTGCTAATCTCGTATTCTTCAGAAAAGCATAAGCGGGTCGAGTGGGTGAATAATTCATATTCATACATAATTCGTTTACTCTAGTGATTCTTCGATTATATTATCCTCGACGGTTAGAATTCTAAGTTAACCTCACGAATACTCGTAATTATCCCCTGATGTTAGTTTAAATAAATTGCCTAACAACTACAATTGCGCGTACATTAATATTAATTCCACTTCGACATTAAACCTTAGTGTAGTATTATTTTTGCCACTGACATGAGTCGAATAGGTACGACGTTCATATGTAACGGCCGAGTCTATTCCAACCGTATAGATTTCATCGAATATATAGTCATATCCAATAACCCTAACAAATCTTCGCTCATAATTCACTGGAACCATTAATTCAAGCATACTAGTCGAGTAAGTTCCTAGTTCTTCGCCGCGAGAAAACAAAATTCACTAGGACTTTCATTCCGCGTGGAAAACTTGAAACAAATAAATAAAGAATCGATGTTGACAATTCACGCTGCCGATGAATACGAGTATTAATGTGTTTTGATACTTGTCGGAATGCGATTCATGGTTTATCAGCAACGTAAAATCCACCGTTACAACTGGAACCTCATTTTTCGAAAAGCAAAAACCTACGTATTGCATCCGTTTTTTCATGGAGAAGAACTAAAATCAATAGCGCATATTTTTTACAAAATAAAACCCGCATATCTTCTTGATCGTTAATATGAAGGCACACTGTATGCGGTCAGCGATTTGAACAATAAAGCCATTCCTGATACCTTGAATACGGAAATGTGTCATCTTAACAGTTAAAATGACAATTGTCTGTCATTCGACAATATCGCGCATCTTAATTCTGACAATACTTTTTTTTCATTCAAACACTCGTTCGTTCGATCAACCAGAATCGAGCCTTCTTTGCGGACGTATACCTTGTCTCCTGGCATGCTGATGACTAAACAGTCCAACAAGTCAAGTACACAGTTTCCCTTAAATCGAATTCCGCATGCGAACTAACCGCCACAATTGCGCGCATTAGGCAACTTGAACAGCGTTATACATTTAATATATGTAAGCAGGTTAAACTCACGGTTGCAAGAATGTTCGCATATTCCAAGTCAAGATTCAATTCATATTATTCTCAATTGACAATCTTCAAACAGACCAAATCTCCTGTCCCGCAACTTTATTCTGTACTTTGTACATACCATTTACGGTACAACTGTATGAAACTATCCTGCGTCGTTGTCTGTGGTTCACATTGTTTGGTCTTCATAGTAACGACGAATGTTGTTGGTTAGTATTGTTTCCCACCGGCCACACGGTTCGAATAGTGAAACCTTCATTTGGAATGTGACACGAATCAAAGAATGGAAGACAAGTTAATGAAAAACATACACAAGGGATCTCGTTGTCTCTTGTTCTCAATAGAGAACAAGTAAAGACCCACCCCTCACGCGTGCGTCATGTACTACAGGCGAAAGCCTTATAACCTTGTTGACTGTAAAACAGTCTCTTTGCTGTCTTAGCCTGAACATTTACGTTGCATGTGCATTCACTCTGGATTAGTGAAAATATATTACTTATTCTAACATTCATTCGCTCTGGAAGTGAAAAAAAAAAAATCAACCAAAATAATTACACTCGCACACATAGACATGGCAACAACGACATTGAGTAACTCTGAAAGAAGAACATTACAGTCATCACAAAAGGAACGCGGCTGCTTCTTTGCATACTCCTCTCACTCTCTCATATATCGTACTATCAACGTCACTATCGCCTATGTTCTCTACACATTTATTACTTTCCTATTGATCGGGTTTACGCTGTATATTGTCTTCAGATTTTGGACTAAACCGACTAGTGAATGGGTGACCGCAAGCGATTATGGAAGTTCAGTGTACGGTGCTGTGTTTATCTGTGCCCATTGGGTCGGTGGAGTTTTGGTCAACCTGTGTGGTGAGTTGAGCTGGCTGGGACGACATATTATTAGTAATGTTATTTAGTTTTGGTTAGATCAATGAGGGGAGAGGGGATTCGTTGGTTATCGGTGATTTCCATATTTACCGTCAAGGTACAAGACATATTAGAATCTTTGTTTTCTCTATTGTCAAACTAATGCGTACAATTTACCGTCCATCATCAGGTCCGATCCAACTCCTTCCCTACATACGTCGTAAATATATAATTATTCATCGCTATTCCGGACGTATTTACATTCTAGGCTGTGTGACAGCCTCGATATTCGGCTTTATTTACATCTTCACTCGCTCTACAGTCGGGGGTGCAGCCACGGATCTCCCATTCGCAATGTACGGCATCCTGCTCATATCATACGCCATGTTAACGATTTTCTATGCGCAACGCAAACAAATCGCTATCCACAAACGATGGGCGGTAAGAACGTTTGCACTCGGAATTGGATCTGCATTGTATAGGCTCTACGTGTCGCCGATATTTATTTATGCCGTTTCGGACAGGCAGAGCAGCGTTGCTGGGGAATTGGACTATGAGGAAAAAGTGAAATGGTTGACGGTCGCCGCATGGCTTTTTTTCCTTCCCAATTTGGTCGTTGCAGAGATATGGATTTTGTGGTATTGGGGATATGAAGTGAGCGAGGATGATATAAGAAATGCTGAACAGAGTAATGGGAGAGATCCAGAAGTGCGGCAAGTATGAAGAGTGTTTTACGGTCGTCGTGACGGGCTTTTGCGAGTGTCATTATTGATAGATCATTTGGCAATGTATTTTATTGAGCACTGCATGCATTATAGAATATTATGTACATAAAATAGACAGCATCAAATAAAAAAGATATGAAACGTACAGCAAGTAACCAGTGCAACACACTATTTTAGAAGGGTACGTCGAGAGAAAAAAAAAACCTGCCGTATCGGAATTTATGTGATAGCATAGTGGGTCAATTATTTATAGAAACAGACACTACTACTATATAGTCACACCATTTTGGCACAATGCAAATTTTGAAAAAAGTTATTATAGACATATGTGACTAGAGACAGAGTAAATTGCTTATGTTCTATTATGAAACTGGCACTAGAGAGAATGTAGGAGAGTGTGACTACAGACAGAGTTTTCATGTGGTGTGACTATAAACGAAGGGACTATAGACAGTAATTCACTGTACAGACAAAACGGCCGGGCCGTCCAAATACACCCGCGGTTCGGGGTAGGGCAACTCCGGACCCATTGTTTTGGGCGTGTGAAATTAACAGCCCTTCCAGAAACTTTGATTCTAAGTTGCTATTTATTATCTCAGTCCACGTAAAGTGCATTTATTTGGTCCCCAAACTGAAACTGAGAAGCAAAAGCAACAGTTATTAATCATTATGCCGGAATCGGTCAACAATAAAAGAGAACCGAAATAAATAAACTATTTCAACAAAGTGCTCCCGTTACTATTACTGATTTAGATGCTGCCAAAGTGTAACTAGCATTCAACTTATTGAGTGTAGCTTTTGCCTAGAAACTACAATATGATCAATATAGGATTATGTCTATATAAACAAATATAAATATGAAACTAATTTACTATTACATCAAATCCATCATGAACCAAAAAAATCACAGCACTATAAGAAGCATTTTAAAGAAAGCTCAAGGAGAAAAAATTGCACCATATGTTTTTAAAATCAATGATACCCAAACTCTCCAGGAATATCTAAATAAAGAAAAAATTACTTATGTAATTTATCAAGAAGAACGAAAGTTATAAATATTAAGAAAAGAAAGCAGGATATAGATAATGATGTGCCGTTACAAAACAAAAGGCAGAAATATTTGGACAAAAAATTTTAATACAAACAAACTTACTATCTATTTCGGCTTTATTAATGAGATTTCTAAACACAATATTAGTGTTTTACTCTCACTGTGATTTAAAAAATTCTATAGTTATTTTGCTCAAAACATACTATATAATAATAATAAGTAATCATGACAATATAATAGAAGGTTTAACCATTAATTGCTAAGATGAAGAAGAGAGCATATCGAATTTTGTTGTTGAGGTTGTTCTCAAAATATAATTTAAAGAATTAGATGAAAAAATTGCAGAGTGAGAAAAAAACATCGACCTTTTAGGGTAAGATGGTAATCATGTTGAATTGAGATTTACTGCTTGTGAAGACAGCAGAGGACAATGTCATAATGGTCAAAAGAAATTGAAAGGCCAGCACTTTACCTGGAAAGATGATAACACACCTAATTATATTTGCATGAATAGTTTGTCACACGTGTGATAATGTAGAGTGCATGAAAAAGGCATGTATAATTTCTGATTTTGGAGGGGGTGTTTTTTCTGGTCTAATATTATGGTTGCAAACCAAATGCCATGCAGCAATCTGCTCCAAAAGTCATAGGGGTAATTTGCAAGAAATAACGAGGCAAGAATGGGCAGACATAGACATTCTGTCAGTGTTAAAAACAAAATATACAGGGGATATAAACCAATGGGGTATCAGTAGGAAAATTGGGAGGGCAGAACTCTATTATTCTATTGCAAATTGTCCCCAACTATAAGAAAACTATGGAGTTACTGGATCCAAGGAAGCTTACAAACAGGCTACTGCTGAACAAATAAAAATAACTAAAGAAAAACTTACACCTAATTCAGATAACATTATTATCAAAAAGAGTAAGGTTGTTGTTAAGTTGCATAATGAAGTAATAGTAAGTTTTGGTGATCAACTTGGAGAAATATTACAAGAAACTATGCAAAAATTTGAAAGCATTGTGGGAGAAAAACTTGTAAAGACACTAAAAAGAAAAAAATAGGAAAGTGATATTCCTGCTTATGCCAATGACTATAGTGAATCTGAACTCGTGATAAATGTGTTTCCTAAATTCCCAACACTGAGTTACAATCTAAGTATTGAAAACCTTTTCCGTTGTCATAATGCTGAGCTTTGTTTAATTCAGCTGTACTCGATCTTTTCACAATTTCAACAATATGATCCACACAATCTACTGTCTTTCTATAGAGTTTCTTAATCAATCCAAAACTGCCATCACACTTAAATTTATGTCCAGGTACCATAAAATTTAATTCGATGGTTTTATAATAACCACAAATTGTTAAATATAGGTAAAACCAAATGGTGGCATCATTTTTATTCTGACCACCCGCGTGTCACAAGTAGTTTTTCGCCTTTACGCAATTTCTTTATTCCATCGAATACCATGCTCAATGTGCCATTAGGGCCTTTTCCTATAATTTTGTCCTCATCAAGAATTATTCGCACTTTATGTGGACTGAGATAACCTGTTGATCGGAATGGGTCACGTGACATTTTGTGCCCAATCGTAACTGTAATGAGCAGTAGCGTCAACGTTACAGCAATCAGCTTTACCTCCTGTTATAAAATGTTCGTCTACCAATTTCCTCTGCTGTTCTGCTAATTTCGCATTTTTGTTGTAAAGTTTCTCTTTAATTTAGCCTTAACTAAATGTTCTTTGTATTTTTTCAGTAATTCTTTTGCTTCTCCTTCCTTGCGCGCATTATACTGTAAGCCGTTCCGAAAATGTTGGCACGTGTCACATAAATCCGTTCTTGGACTCGCGATTTGAATATACGATGTTAGTTGGTGCCATAACTTGCGAAACACATCGTATTTTAATAAATTTAACGTGTTATTGTCTTCAAGACCCGCAATAAAATTGTTTCGGCTGGTAAAAGTGTAAGCGATTGAGTAATGCGATTGACATTTCTACCGGGACTTGGTAATCCATTGATTTCGGGATAGCATTCTTCATGGCGGTAGCAACGGTTATATCAATGGGTATTTTGGTTTTCCATCGCGGCACTCGTTTGATGTCACTGTAAATGCGCGGGATTATACCATTCATTGCTAGATGATTTCAAATGAATGCGACGAATTCCGGGTACGTTTTCTGATAAAGTGACGTATTGTAATCCTAATAGTAAAAAGTTCTTTTATAGTATGCGTTTTCTTTTTTAAACGTCGACAGTTATTTCTACATCATTCATTGCTTTCAACTGGCCATTAAAATATATATCTTGTTCGGATCTAGAGAGATTTGAAACGCTTCACGTAACTCAGCAGAACCATTTTCGAGCAACTACACTTGCAACCTATCTCTAAGAAATGCATACGTTGTAATTATTACTATTCATATACGGGTAATCATATATATATAATTTTAACAGTGAATCAATTGACACATAAATATTTTCTATGACATGTAACTTTTGTGAAGAACATCACTACCGTGGATTACTTTTCATCGCAATAATTAGTTAGACCTGTTTGACAGGTAAAGCTTATTGCGCATTTTTTTGGAATGACAAGCGATAAAATTAGAAACAATAAATCAGGTTTATGGGCGACATTTGCCAGAACATATTGCTGAACATGTAGAATTTATACGTGATTAATGCAAGCTTGTATTCTAATGCGGTAGGCATGCAGATTTTTAAGACAAAAATTGGGCAATGCAGAATTATTTCTAAAAGAAATGAAAACAGAGATTCTACTGAGCGTGGATGGATCATCACTGATAACATCCCGAATTTAAAAAGAAGCTGGTGGATAAGTAGCTGTAGTTTGCATTCGAGAGTGAGATAAACGGAATGTGTGAGGTCAGAATAAATTTGAATTGCTTCTCACCAGGCCTGTTGTTCAATTCGAGGTTGTATACGACGTTCAGACTCAAAGCCATAACTAGGGCTCCTAGCAATGTTTCTGGAAGGTGTTTTCTTGGACGAGAACTGCAGTTTCTACGAATAAACCCTGTCAATATTCGTCCCCGTGATGTCAAGATTGTAGACAAAATCAATAAAGTCTCGAAACACTAGTGGAAGTCCATCAAACAGATAAGTGAGCTTGCTTCCTTTCTGATGAGGCCACATAAATGCAATTGTATAACTATCGCGAGGAACTTTTATTCACAACGAGGTGCTTGCTAAAGCCCAGTTTAAGCAATTGTATAACTATCGCGAGGAACTTTTATTCACAACGAGGTAAGCAATTGTATAACAAAGGGCTTCCAAGTCGAGATGTGGAAGGTTGAAATTTAATCCGGTGATGGAATGCCAAGCTTCTATAGAAACAAACCCTTATAAAGTTACCCTTTTCTAATCAATTGACCAATAGCGCGCATTAATCAATCTCTATTAATATCTCAGACCCCCCGAAAATTCTGGCTATATGTGCGTCATTTCCATAATAGGCTTTGTAATAGCACACAAGAGCCTACAAGTTGTATAAAGATGAAACCATGTTTATTTTTATATCGAGTTCATTTCCTTCAATATTAACACGGCGGGTCCACCCCATATATATACACATTCTTTTCTAGAACACTGATAATTTATCATCGATTCATCATATCGATCATGCAGAATAAACTTTTATTCCTGCTCGGTGTTCTTTTACTAATTGGGGTGAGTAGACGATCCGAGAAAGAAGGGAATAGGAAGAGAGGTTGAGCAAGCAGCAAGAATTTAAAAGAAGACAAGTGTAAGGCAATATAGTCCACCAAAGACACTTATTCCGTTTAACAAGCCTAACAAACGACAATACGATCGAACAATCAAGTTTTAGTCAGTCAAGAGCAGACGTTTCCAGATAGTTTTCCAGCGCCAAGAACTAATGGGATATTGTGTTTCGTAGGTGGGATGTGTTTCAGCAGAAACAGAAAAGGGTACATTTATACTTGAATCAACTTTAACTTGGTATCTCTGCTCTGCTCAAAACACAACATACATCTGTAAGTATTAAAAAGCCCGTTGTTTGTTATTGTCAAGCCCCATTTCTTGAGGGAATTTACGTCCTCATTAAAAGTTAGATATTTTATAACAAAAATTGTGATAATGCTCGACAGACAGAAACTATCTCAAAAGTGATTGAATAGCTTCCGTTATTACTATAACGGTCTTTATTTCACCTTGGGTTTATTATTCCACTAACTCTTCTGATTCTTTATATACTATCAGATTACAATGCCGCCACCACCGCCACTGGTACTCCAATCAACAACTTCGGTACAATAAATTCCGGAGCAAATTATACCGTCTCCTCTATTACAGAAGGCTTCGTCACCCTTCTCACCACACGCAGTGGAGTCCGCGACTTCCTCAATCCTGCCGTCCCGAACATCGTCTATAACGCATCTTTATCCTGTAGTGACGCAACAGTAAAAACATGCGAGAAAGCAAGCACAGTGACAAAGGAATCGTGGTGTTTGATTGTGTATAACCCAACAACAGAGAGACTGCTGATTAATGCAGTGCTTTCTACTGATATGACTAATAATGTAACATCGACAACTCCTAGCACGACTCCTACGCCTTCACCAGTTCAAAAAAGTGCTGGTCAGAGAAGTTCTGGTGTTGAGACAACTGTAGTAAGCGCTATTGTTGGGTTGATGGTTGCCGGTATTTTGGTAGCTTGGGTTTAGACAATGAAAGCTTGGGTCTTATTGTCGTTATTTGATATATATACGCTTGGGTTATTGTCGTTATATTTATTAATATGTATAAATATAATCGTTCCTTTAGTTAGACTATTGATTTGAAATATTTTGTCATCGTTCTATTCAGATTTGAATTGGAACATCTCCAAGTATTAGATGAGAATATAGAAATATAATTGACATGATGGATATTATCATGAATTAATTTATTGGCGAATGTAAACCAATATAATAGCAATCTACTACATAAAAGAGAGATTTGGTCCTTTGGCCGAGATGTCCCATCCTAAGAAACTATCCCCTCCTCCACGGCCATTCTGCTCAATCATCCGTTCATCTTACTTCCAAAGGCTCCGTGGGCGGTGCATTCAAGTAGGTCCGTTTCCAACGAGGTACCCACACGAAGAGGGTTATGAATTAAACGTTCGACGGTTCACTACGATATCAAGCCCATCACGGCCGAGACATCATCAGTATGTCACTTTAACCAACGTATTCAATATTCCGAGATAGTTCTCTATCGAATTTTCCAATGAGAACACGAAAATGGATAATTTCAAGCTGCAAGCATCTGTTAGATCAATATTGTGGATTGCTCCGTAGTTAATGTCAATTGGCGACCTCATTATTCCCGTTGATAGGCAATTCTGTGGAACATGTCCAATTATCCTGAGCGGTAATGTCATCCTTTTGAAAATTTTAGTTATACTTCCCGTTTTGGGTTTCCGCATGCCGTACATCTACGCATTTTCACATAATTCCGGTAAGGCTCGAAACTCATACCAGCAAGCAATCATGTCATTACGCTATCGTAATCTAAAGAAGTATCACTTTATTGACTACTTCTACTTGTGTCAGATAATGTGGGTCGTGTCACAAACTGTACACGTTATAATCGCTGTTTTCGCAAAAAAAGTAAATCGCTCTCCCAAACCCCATTTAATTCCCGACCGTAACAATGGATTGCTATCCTTTTTTATTGGGCTGACCCATTTATTGAATGTGATGAGTATGAGGCCAGTAACAAGCAAGAGTAAAGTCGTATTTATGTCAAAACCAAACTAATCTAGCCTTGGCTGATTATGAGGATGGCTTTATTCAAGTGATCAGCCACCTGATAGAGAAAGCTCAAAAACCTCAGAGTAGTAAAAGCACAGTAAATCCATGTGTGCTCAATAAAGGACCCAAAACACCTCAAAGGTAAACTTATAAATATGATATTTTAACAAGTCACTTTGGTTATGCTTATATCATTCTATTATTCTTGGTAAGCCCAATGTTTTACCCACCTCTTCATATTTCTGTGATAATGACCAAACTGCTTGCTTAAGTATTGCATGGAGTTAGAAAAACAATGGGTACAATTAGCAGAACATCAATATATGTTAGCTGGGATAACCAAACTATCAGAAACTGTCGAGAATGGTGTCGAGTTACAGTCGAGATTATGACGGTTATGACGGATACAATTACCCAGTCCAGCGGAGAGGTCATGGAAGTTCGTTCGTTACCTTGGTCCATACAAACCCCGCATATAGAAACGCAATTAACACCGACTCATACTTACTCGAGGCGTCACAGACTACCCCTATTCCGAACTACATTTCTGCGCTGCCGCTGATGTCGGTTTAATCGTCCAGCGTCCATATAAGAGCTGGCGGGCTGTTAGCGGCTCCAATGATACATCCTCAGCTCCTTCGTTCATGATATAGGCAGTTACTGCAACTTTATACCAAAATTTGTTTTGCTCACTTAGAATCACTATGACTTCTATATCTAACATTTCTCCTATTACTATGGAGTATGCGTCAGCTGGAACCTTCCTCCATCCCATTGTTCTCTATATATTCTACATCTTTCTAACAACTCACTATCACTCCCACTTAAACTAACTCCTTCGAACTCTCTCTCCCCTTTCTCTGCATTACTACAGATCTCAACACCACTCGTCTCCTACTCCGCTTGCTTCAACTATCGTACCCTCCCTCGTCTGGAATGCTTTCGACTGGTGAAAACAGTCACTCCTCTTCCTCTTCTCTTGAGTGTCCGAATCGGGGAATATGTCTCTTGCCCAGCGCAGCAGGTCTGCCGGGTCTTCCGCTGTGGGCAAAGTAGGTAAAAACACTGTTTTCTAAGTCGGTTACTAAGGCTTTAAGTATCGATTTTCCATCATCAGCTCTATCTTTTAAGACTTTTACTGGTCGCACATTACACATGCTGTGCATTACCATTCCGTCAAGCGAAATGTTCTTCCACAATTCACGCAATAGCTGCACTAATGATCTTTAGTATCTGACAATACTCACACTGAGAACACAAAAAATGTTCTTGGTCTCACCGACTCATGCCACGAGTTTCAAATCGCTATTATTCATAATTAAATGTCGCTCTTAAAACTTTATAGTAAAAGTATTATTTTAAAATAATAAGGAGATAATTATAAGTCCATTCAACAAATGGCTGCTGGAATTGTTCTTTTTATATTTCTTCAAGTTTTCGTTTCTTTCTTGGTTCATCATAAGTTGGTGTTAATGTTCGTTTATTATTTGGTAAATTTCATAAGTAATTTTTTTTTTTATCTATAGATATTCCTGGAGTGTTGGGTATCATAATCATTGATTTTAAAAACATAAGGTGCAATTGAGCTTTCTTTCGAATGCTTCTAATAGTGCTGTAATTTAAATTAGTTTCATATATTTTATTTTTATATAGAGATAGTAATAGGTGTCAAGCCTAGGTCTAAAAAGGCTCGGTATTCCTCAGTGATTTCCGCTCAATGGTCAAATGTTGTACCTCAGTTCGGGACCTGTCTCAGTTCTGAACTAAGATGACTGAGTTCTGACCGAGACAACTAAAATGTCTGAGTTCTGGACCGAGACAACTAAAATGTCTGAAGTTCTAGACTGAGATGTCCCGAAAACAAACATCTCCGATCTGTGGCACAGCGAATATTTGGTACACAACACCAGATATTTGGGACAGATTTGGTGTCAGAAATATAGACCCGATATATCGAAATATGGTGTCAAATGTAACATAGCGGTGACGCAGCTGATCGCGCCCCATATTAATATATCGAAATATGGCGTCAAAATAGTGAAACAGTAGTTAGACATATAAGCAGTTGTAGTTTTCCGCTCTGAACGGTGTCTTCAGTGTCTTCAGCATATTTGATTCTATTTGTCCTTATAATCCTTGTAATTAGAATAGCTCTTTGAATTCTAATAAATCTGTAATTAATATAGTTGATATTTTCGTTCATTCCCTGGTGAATCGCTGACTAAGGGGAACGCTTTCTCGATCGGCGGTTAATAAGTTTGATCTTGCCATTGAACTTATCGGAACTTAGGCATCAGGATTATTATTCAATTGTGTTTAACGCGTTATTATTATTGAAGACTTCCCAACCGATAGATTTTCGTTAATAATCATAATCGAGTGTGTGACTCAGAGGTTGAATAATATCCAGAGCAAGCGTATACAGATAGTCGGATTAAGTCCGTGCGTATTGATAATAATAAATCCTATCAGTCACTAATTGGATAGAGGTTTAGCGATAGTAGGAACGAGCCTAAGAGTTCCGCCGAAAGACGATTAAATCCCAAGGTCGTTACACGAACGTGTGGCGATCCGACACAAGTGAAGTGAGCTTTGATGACAATTATAATTTTGAAAAAGATCATGATGTTGATTATTATTATATCATATTTGGGGCATACTGCAACAAAACCAGAACAACGTGAACATTTTGTTATGTGACATAATAATAGATCGAAATTATTTAATTCTCTTATGAAACTTAACTAAAATTGATATTTTTATGGTATAGATAGACAAAATTTTGTAGATATGGGATGGATAATTTTTTACTTCAGAAATCTGGTGTTAGTAGTGATAGCAACTAGAAATTTAATGCATCATAATCAGAAAATAAAATAATTGAAAGCACTATATTTTCATGTTACAAACATTTATTTATTTAATTCAAAGCCAGAAAGACTACATTTCTTGTAAGTATTTTATAAAATATGCAGTATATTATTGATTAACTCAATGCAAAAGGAATCTCAGTATGGTCCATACTCTTACGAAAGATTTGTGCACTACAAGTTGTTTTAGAATATAATATATGGACTGTTTCAAAATAGATATCATCCCTTGGCTTAATTACATCTGGAAAAAAAAGTTGACAATCATTGGTCTTACTGTTACGGTCGGGAATTAAATGGGGGTTTTGGGAGAGCAATTTATCTTTTCGTGTAGGTGCGTTCGCCGACCGGGGGATGTTACCAGGCTTAGCTCGTACTATCGCCCTTACTACGATAGTTGTGCAATT